>VVAS01119200.1:0-10604 GCA_015103295.1 Ptychochromis oligacanthus
AAAGACCCTACAATATTAGACAGAAAACCCCAACAATTAGACGACCCCCTATGAGCAAGCACTTGGCAACTGTGGGAAGGAAAAACTCCCTTTTAACAGGAAGAAACCTCTGACAGAACCAGGTTCAGGGAGGGGCAGTCATCTGCCGCAACCAGTTGGGGCTGAGGAGAAACAGAAGAGAGGAGAGGGAGACAGGACACGAGACACAATGGATGCTGTGATGAATTCTGAAACCTGATTGAAACTCTTCAGATAAACCATTCCTCAGCAGATGATCAGTTAGCTGTTTTGCAACTACTCTTTCAAGAATTTTAGAAATAAAAGGAAGGTTGGAGATTGGCCTATAGTTAGCTAAGATAGCTGGGTCAAGTGAAGGCTTTTTAAGTAACGGTTTAATTACAGCCACCTTAAAGGCCTGTGGTACGTAGCGCATTAATGATGATAGCTGTACATTTCCACAATTGCCTGCTGAAGAATCAAATATTCTAGACAAACCAGAAAACCCAACAAAGCTGACATCTAGGTTATACACCTATATTCTTTATTCTGATTCCTCTCTACTCACTTGTAGTATATATATATATATGCGCAACCAAGGGCTGAGAGAAGTGCTACAGAGAATGTGGAAGGTGAAGGCAATTTATACTGTTTTATACATGCACTTTGTGATGTCTGTTAAAACACCAATTCTTAAAATCCAAATATGTAGAGTCTGTATTTGACGAACGCGTCTTTCAAACAGTTAATGAGTGTTACAGGTCGACGCAGAAGTCAGTGAAACCAGGTTTTAATCAGTCCAACAGCAGAATGTGGATGGAAAAACTCATCACAAAGAAACTTATAGTTCAACTTTCCTTTATTATCTGAAGATAGTAGATACATGAAACACATAAAAAGAAGCACTATATGTATGCTGGTACTATAGACAAATATTTAATTAAATATGGTTTAAAATACCCTTAAAAAAACAATCAAATACTCAAATTCACGGCTTCTCTATAAGCAGCAGTCAGTATAAAAATTATTTCAAGATGATTTCAAGAGAGGCACCTCACCCTGCTTTGGCATCCTTTTTGCATCCTTTGGCCCTTTTTGGTCACAAATCATTTCAATTGATTGGGACGTGATTATCAGAGTAGATTAAGGCACCGAAACCATTAAATAATAAAAAAAAAAGAAAAAAAAGTCAAACTTAAATAAAATAAATAAACAAACAATAACAAACACCACCTCTCAAATCTGAAGTTTCTAAATAAACAACACTAAAAAAAAAAAATTTGAAATCAAAATTGAAACTGAAATTTGAAATAAATTAGCCCAACTTTAATATACATGGAGCAATTTGATATAATTTTAGGATAGAAAAATAACTTCAGTGGAGTAAGAGGAGATTTTATTTTTTTATTTTTTCATTTTTTAAAAAAAAAGGTTTTCAAACAAATGGAAACGGCGGAAAGCCCAGTAACACATTTATCCAGTTAACAGGGAATAAAAACTGCATGTGCATGTATTGCTGGATGTCTTTATCACCTGGTGGCAGAGTTTTTGTAATGTTTTTGTTTGTGTGCAGCAGCATATTGTAGTGTTTGTACATGTTAGTGTGCATTGTAGGAACTCTGTAAACCTGCAAAGCTCCCTTGTACATTCAGGTGTGGAAAATGAAGCTGCTGATCTCTCCTGTTACAATCTGATGATTCAGTAAATGAAGACGGTAAAACATACTGGGAGCCCAATAGTGAACATGCTTTGTTAAAAATAACAGATGTTTTTAAGCTGTATTGTTCTTTCTTCTACACACAAAATCAAAACTCCTCTTGTAAAACTGTCTATTTGTCAGCCACACAGTTTGCATTATTCATAATGACAGTACTTTTAATTACTTTTAAAAGATCACGGTGAGTCAGCACTTTTATGTTTTCAGGTGAAATGAATGACACATTTACTATAATTAACTAATACTAAACTAAAAATGAAGTGTGAAAAAAACTTAAAGTTAACTGAAATAAAAAAAACAAACAAAAAACAGACATTTGAAGAACGTATATAACAGGTAACAGTAACAGTTTGCTAATAATATACTTAAAGTATTATTTAGCATAAGCTTAACGGTATTAGCTTGTGTGTAAAAGAAACATCTTAAATTGCTTAAGTCCGGCAGGATGTCAGTTTAAGGCTGGAATAATTTTTAAAAAACAAAATGCAGAGACAACAACTTAACTCAGCTCCAGAGAGAACGATTTACACTCAGAGCTCCGACTGGCAGTTTTGTTCAATTCCCCGCAGAAACTGAGAAAACCTAACTGGACTGACTGAATAGATAATGAATGAACTTCATGAACAGGCAAAAGTTTGTGGTAAAGGGTTCATGCGCCACAGCTCTCTCTGGTTTCAGTATTTCCTGTTTCATGCTGCTCCAACAGATGATGATGATGATGTTCCATGTTTTTCCACCGCAGAGCTCATTCAGGGTCATTCTATATAACCGAACCTAGTCCGTTAATTTGTTTACTTTATAATGTGTAGGTATGTAGACCTTTTAAAACACGTCTTTATTTTGAAGTAAAGGTCCCTGGACAGGTAATTATGCCTCTCGTTGTCTTGGCTTGCCCTCTTGTGGACTAAATATGATATTTGAATGGTTCGATTCTGTGTGGGCTTTATTGAATGAATAACTGAATGTGATTTTTAGCCAATTTGGACAACAGTAGTTTTCAGTAATTCACATAGTTTGAAAGCTGCAGTTATAGAAATGAAGATGAAGTAGTCTTTAAATCCCTCCCAAGTAAAATACACTTCTCTCTCACTTTCATTCTCTTCCATTCTCACATTGCTAAAAAAAAAATATGCACTGGAATAATACCTTTTGCTGATGTAGTCATGGCCATCATTGGTGCATCCCTAGTAAAAAAATAAATAACCCAATCACCAGTGCTTTGTTTGTACTGTACATATGGCATCATATTCTTCTTGTTGAGAAGGCAGTTGCCACCATTGCACTGGCACTGTGGTATGCTGAGCTCTTTCCTGTGAGACAAACATTTTAAAAGATGTTTAAGGGAAAAATAAGCCTCTAAGTCACACAGACACACAACAGAGAGGTATAGAAAAGTACTGCGGACTTAAAAACTATTGTTGAGAACCATGGACTATATATACTGTAAGCTCACATGCTGTTGATTGGCTTGTTTACTAAAGTTGTGGAAATGAATCATCCTCATCTTGAGAAAGCAGTTGCGTGAGTGAGCATGTACAGACCATTGTAATGCCTGCTGTACTTTTAGCGGTGTAAGCTGTCAGTATTTGTCTTGACATGCTCTGCTTGGACTGTTAAGAAAATTTTCATATGCTCCCACCTCACTGTGAGCATGCAACGTTGGCATTTGCATGCTCTGCATGTGCATGCGTGAATGTTTTTTTTATGCTAACTGAAAAAAACAATACAGAAGAATGAAGGCAAAGGGCAACAGCAGGGTGGTGGACATCGATGAAGGTTGTTTTGAAGGTGTGGAGGTGGAAGAGACTGTTGGAGGAAGCTCTGTAAAAGGACAAAATGCCATCCGCCCAATCCAGATACACCCCAACCCAACTGCAGCGCCAATCTTGGGAAGACACACAGACCCTCTTGTTGCCATGCTGAACAAAACAACCCTCATCAGAGCCAATCAGACACCAAGACTTTGTGTCCCAGCTTCAATTATACACATCCCCTTTCCTGCAAATGCTTCTGTATGTTAACTCAGTGCAGAAGAGTTCTGGCGCCTCCACCTCCAAGTAACAGTGCTCTTTTAGACCCTCCTCACACAGCACCTGCTGACAGCAATCAAGCCTTTCTTTGTGATCAGGATGTGGCTGCTCCTCCTCCAACCAGATCACCTTTCCGTTCCCTCCAGAGACAAGTGGGTTCTTGTGTGCAGTGTCGGTGTCCAAAGTGAGCTCACAGGCATCTGGAAGCAAAAACACACTTCGTTCAACAGTAGCACAGATTTGTAAGATGAATCATCTGTAGCCATTTTCACACATGAATTTTGAATTTCAGAAAATCCAGTTGGGATTGTTTTTTGTTGCTCTCAGCGGGAAACAGTCTGCTTCAGACCCAGTTTCACTGCTGGATTCTGGTTTAGGTGAGTAAGTTGCTCGGGTTGAGGATGCAGTAGAAAGCTCACATGGTGGCCACTCGCTAACAGCAAATGCACTGAAATATTACCTGTGCTATTTGCACAGATCGCACTCCAATGTCACATGGAGGCAATTCATTAAAGACTGGCTATTTGCATTTTCCCCACATACCTCTGTCAGGTAAGCACTAGAAAACTTCAGCTCTCCAGTGCATGTGTGAAACTGGCTTATTTAAGCAGCAGAGATTGTAATAAAGCAGCTTATTTCCACTTGTAGCAGCACTAAGCACGGTGCTGTTGAGGAGCAGTCCAGTCAGAAAGTGAAACCCAATACCAGTCATTATACACTCACCAGCCACTTTGTTAGGTACACAGGTTCTACTGCTCTTTAACACAAATATGTAATCAGCCAATCACATGGCAGCAACTCAATGCATTTAGGCATGTAGACATAGTAAAGACAACCTGCTGAAGTTCAAATCGAGCATCAGAATGAGGAAGAAAGGTGATTTAAGCCACTCCGAGAGCCATTCCTGTCAGGTAAGAACAGGAAACTAAAGCTACAGACTCACCAAAATTGGACAATAGAAGATTGGTAAAATGTTGCCTGGTCTGATGAGTCTCAAGTTCTGCTGCAACATTTGGATGGTAGGGTCAGAATTTGGCCTAAAAAACATGAAAGCAAGGATCTATCCTGCCATATATCAACGGTTCAGTCCGCTGCTGCTGGTGATATAATGGTGTGGGGATATTTTCTTGGCACACTTTGGGCCACTTAGTACCAACTGAGCATCGTTTAAACACCACAGCCTACCTGAGTATTGTTTCTGACCATATTCATCCCTTTATGACCACAGTGTACACTCTCTACACAGCCACACTTGTGATGGCTGCTTCCAGCAGGATAATGCACCATGTCACAAAACTCAAATCATCTCAAACTGGTTTCTTGAACATAAAAATGAGTTCAAACAGCCTCCACAGTCACCAGATCTCAATCCAATAGATCACCTTTGGGATGTGGTGGAACAGGAGATTCATATCATGGATGTGCAGCCGACAAATCTGCAGCAACTGTGTGATGCTGTCATGTCAATATGGACCAAAACCTCTGAGGAATGTTTCCAGCACCTTGTTGAATCTGTGCCATGAAGAATTAATGCAGTTCTGAAGGTAAAAGAGGGTCAAACCCAGTAGAAGCAAGGTGCGCCTAACTGTGCGTGTATATTTACAGACATACAGATATACATCTACATACTGTACTTTAACCCTTTATAGGGTACTCATCAAAATAACTTGGAAATTTCAACCCTAGAGTGTCATTAAAGGCTATTATGAGACTTTTTTTTTTTTTCAAGTTACCATTGCCCAATATTTGCATGACTTTGCATGCTATTTTGAGAAGAAACAGATTTTAAACTTGTTATTTCAGGAATGTACTAGTAATTTCCCCTCATTTTGAAGTAGAAAACCTCAAGTTTTTTTGAATATCCAAAAAATGTTTTTTACAATGTACAAAATGTCTTGACTGGTAGGGTATTATTGGTTATTAAGTAAATAAATTTACTGTTTGCAGTTTGTCACTGCAGTCACAGCATTCAGTAAAAAGCTTTTTCACTGATACATTTTTTGAATCCTGGTTTCATCCGGTGACTTCCACCATGTTCAAAACTGAGGAGAAAAATTTGGGTTTACATGAGTGTCAGAGGCATAAGAAGCATTAGTAGTAACCAAAATTTGCAGTATTAGTTATGACGTGAAACAAAGTGTTTTAACTGCTGCTTTTGACATGACTCTTCTTAAATGTGTAGTTCTGCTGTAGTTTAATACTACTTAACTTCAGAAAAGTCAAAAATATAGGACTCCAAGATTATCCTAGCCTGAATCTCTTGCTTGATGCAGCGCCAAACCATTCATGTGCAGCGCAAGACATAGAAAATAATGGATTTCAGAGCGCAATGGTGGTGTTGTCATCGTGTATATGAAAGGCCCTTATTGGTACTTGGTGATTTGTGAGATCCCGCATTGTTTTGTTTTGTTTTTTTGTGTTTTTGTTTTTGTGTTTTTTTTCTGAATGGCCACAAGAGGTAACAATGAGCATATTCCCCCTAAAAGATAAACTTAATTGACGAAAGGGTGGTTTTTGTGCTTTTTTGATTATGGGCAGTGTTTTAAAACATGTAAGAAAACATGTCAGGGTGAAAACTAAATGACCAGTTTGACATGTTAACCTGCCCACCAGCTCTTTCAGATGGGAAGGGCTGGAGTGTAGAGCCAAGGCCAGATAATCACAGCCCCTTTTTCTGTGACCAGCAAACTGGCTAACCTGAGAAATTACAGTGTTTGATGCATCGGAAGCTTCCAGTATTTTAAACAGAGGTCCATCAGCAGTAGTACATTTCTTGAATCTCTGTAAAGACTGTAAATGATGAGCAGGGGTGACCATATAGAGGGGAGCTGCTGTGGGGTGCAATTTCTCAAGAAAATGAGGTTCCACATAAAAAGAGATGTTGTTGATTGTCTTAAACAGACAGATTAAAGGAGAAAAAGCTTAAAACTGTGCAAAGAATAGCCTCCTAAAAGGGTGTTTGGTGGGTTGTCCATTCACTTGCATTATGGTACTGTATTTTATATAAGTGTTAAACATGTACCTCAGAGTTTTGAGTCTGCAGCACTGACTTAACAATCTGTTACAGAGCAGCGCCACTCCTGAATCTTCCAGGTCATTGCTGCTCAGGTCCAGAGCAACAACGACTTGGCCAACAATCTTGTTTAAAAGCCTTTATAAGAGTTAATAGTTTATATGATAAATAACATTAAAATAAAAAAAGACTTACAAGACTTTTCTGCTGCTCCTCACAGCCGGTATGAGCCTCCGTCTGCCCTCCTCTGATGTGTTGTAACTCTTTAAGTCCAAGACATCCAGATCGTTCTTCAATACCTGCAGCATGTAGGCCAGAGCAGAGGGGTGCAGGGGAGTCAACTCTTTTTTTGAATGATCTGACAGTTTGAGATATTCCTGAATCTCATCTTTGACTTTGTGGTCTCTCATCTCAACCACGGTCTGGAAAAGGTTGATGCAGCTGTCTGGAGAGAGGGTCTTCCTTCTGATAGATTTGAGGTAAGTCAAGATTTTCTTCTCGGCCCCTTGGTCTGGTGGAGTCAGCAGACCCTGAAGAACTCTCCGATTTAGTTCAACCATGAGGCCGAGGAGGAATCGTGGGAAACAGTCCAAGTGACCATTCTTCTTCTCCAACACTTGGGCAACATCTTTAGAAGATCAAGTAAAGTATATCCTCTCCCCTCATTGTTAATGGAACAGTTATAGGCGTAGAGAGCTGCAAAGAACTCCTGTATGATCAGAAGCACAAAGAAGACTTTTTTGTGGGAAATGATTTCTTCTTCCCAAACAACTGTGGTGCAAAATCCAGAGTAGATGGATGCTTCTTTAATGTCAAGACCACAGGCTTCCAGGTCTTCCTCATAAAAGACGAGGTTGTTTCTCAGCAGCTGATCAAATGCAAGCTTGCCGAGTTTCAGAAACACTTCTCTGTGTGTCTCACCCTTCTTGTCATATTTTCTGCTTCTGCGCTTTGTTTGGGCAAACAGGAAGTGTGCCATCATCTCTGTAAGAGTTTGAGGAATTTCGGTTTCTTCATCTCCCCCAAAGACTTCCTGAAATAACACAGCAGTAATCCAGCAGATCGGGATCGGGATCTGACACATGATGTGGAGACTCTGTGAAGGCTGAATATGTGAAATGATCCTGTCAGCAAGATCAGGATCACGACTAAATCTCTTCCTGAAGTATTCAGCTTTTTGTGGGTCATTGAACCCTCTTATTTCTGTCACCATGTCAACATACTTTGCAGGGATCTGATTGATGCTGGACAGGAATTTATCCAGAGCTTTGCATCAGGAAGAAGGTTACCCTGGATGAGGTTTGATAGGAGATTACCCACAGGTGCTGTTTTTTTAACAGATGTTACTGTTTTAATGTCCTCGAAGTCCAGCTGAAACCTGCTTTCATCCAGACCATCCAGGATCAGAACAGTCTTGGTTTTGGTATAATCTACTGAATCTTTGAGATCAGACAGTGTGGGGTGAAATAAAGTCAGGAGCTCATGTAGGCTTTTCTCACCTGAAATTAAATTCAGCTCTCTAAAAGAGAGACTGAAAACAAAGTCAGCATCTGGGTTTGCCTTCTCCTCAGCCCAGTCAAGAATGAATTTCTGTACAACAAATGATTTTCCAATGCCAGCAACACCTTTCATCATAACTATTCTGTGGGGTTTCTCTTGACCAGATAAAGGTTTCAAAACTTCATTTAGGTTGATTATTTGTTGTTTTGATGATTGGGGCATTTTCAGTTTATATTCTAGTAGTCTGAACTCGTGCTCTGCACGTGGCCCTTCAGTTTCTCCAGTGGTTATGTAGAGTTCTGTATAGATGTTGTTCAGGGAACTCAGCTTGTCACCGTCACCTTCGGAGACCAAAGAAAATTTTTTTTTCATTGCTTCTTTAAATTTCTTCTTTTCCTCCAAAAGATGGACGTTACCTGTAATTCAATGAAACGCAAGATGGTAAATCCCAAAGATGCTCGGGTGGTTAATACCAGATCATTTTAGCTTGGTCATAGAAAAACTGCATGATCACAAAATCCTGACCTGATTTTGGGAGTTTAATTCTTTGTCTAAATTTTTGAAAAAAAGTTGTCTGCAAAGCATTTTAAATGGTCAATAAGAGTATAAAAGTGTATTATAAATGTAGTCCAATTACAAAAACCCTGATATTCTTACAGGTAATTCATGTTTCCAGAATCAAAACTTTATTTTTTAACCTCTCTAACAAACTTATATTTCTCAAAACATCAAATCTATTTTTCTCTATTGTCTGATTTGTTTATTTATTATCACAGAGCCTTTCTTTAACCTAATCATTAAAGACTAATATATGATTTCCAACACTGATGATGTACCACTCTGTTAACAGCATTTTTTGCAGTAGCAGTAATAGTAGTGGCACAAAGTATGTAAACGTACCAGTGGCTCCCTCTGTGTCTTTCTCTTGTGTAGATATTTTCCTGGATTTCTTTCCACACTGAGGACAAGGGCAGTCTGCTGGTGAATCAGATTGCTCCAATTCTGAGCTGAGACATGATTTGCAAGACCAGTGTTCACAGATGAGCTGGACTGGATCTCTCATAACATCCTTGCAAACTGGACAGTTGGATGGCTTCCCAGTAACCAGTCTGTAGGAGGCACAACAAAGTAGACCTTATTTTAATTACCATAGCACAACATTTTGACCTAATGTACAGATGCAATGTTTTGATATTTTTTCTCTCTCTCTCTGTTTGTCCACGACCCTAAGTTGAACAAGCGGTTACGAAAATGGATGGATGGACGTTTGCTCTTCTGTGTTTCACTAAATGGGAGAGGACAAACTTATGTCACAGACTAACAAAATTTGGCATTTGACCTGCTTTTCAGAGGAATCATACAAATTACTTTATTAAAAGATGCCATATGTAGTTTTTGAAAGCTCAGTTGCTGCCAAAAGGCTGGCTCTCTCCTGTCTCATGTGTTCCTATTTCAAGGCTGGCATTCATTAATGTCATTCAACTGCCTCTCCACAAGTCTCAGCTGGACATGATAATCCTTGTTCTTCTCTGCAGTCTTAGTGAGCTTGATGTGGTGTCACAAAAAACAGTTCCCCACTTGCAACAGGTTCTTGTAGGAGCTTCCCTCTAGCTCACAAGGAGAAGAACAAGGATTATCGTCACCAGCTGCAGTTCCAGACAGTAAAGTTAGTGCAAATCTGCAAGATGAGAGGCTTATTGGAGAGGCACCTGAATGATATTGAGGAATGCCAAAACAACAACCCATCCTGAAGGTAGGACAAAGCGAAAAAACACCTGATGGGCTGGGACTAGCTAGTTAGCAGTGACTGAAATTTAAAAAAAAAACTAACCCTAAACTAAACTTTTTTTTTTTCTTTTTTTTAATAATATGAGTAGCTTTGCTTTGGCTTCCATAGTGTAGTGGTTTACACATTCACCTAACAAGTGAAAGGTTGCTGGTTCGATTCCAGGCAGAGACACATTTTCTTTTGGGGTTGCGTCAGGAAGAGCATCCAGTATAAAAACTGTCAAATCAAACGTGTAGAGCTACCTGCTGTGGCAAGGGAGTAGCTGAAAGTAGCTTCTAGTAGCCTTGAGTTAAACTTAGGCTTTCTACCCACAACAAATGCACTGGTGATCACATGGGTTCAACCAAATCTGTGTGAAGAGTTGTATTTCAGATTGTGGATCATGAGTCTCCCCAAAAGACAGTGATATGATGTTTTGTCCAGACTGCCCACCCTCACCTCTAATACATTTTTTGATTTTGATTTTTGATCATTTCACTATTTATGCAATTCAATGTAAAAAAAAAAAAAAAAAAATAAAAAAAAAATAAAATTGCTACCCCCTTAAAGACCAAACCC
>VVAS01119210.1:0-10507 GCA_015103295.1 Ptychochromis oligacanthus
TTTTTTAGCCCCACAGGTTGACAAACCAGCTGCAGGAAACCTGCAAGTTCTGACATGAATGTGACACTTATGTTCTTCTCGTGAGCAACAAGTTGATAAGAAGCAGATTTTATCGCAGCCTGTAATTTTCAGAGAAAAGATGCACTGATCTGACATTTGGATCAAACATCAGTGAGAACAAGCCTATACACGGGCCCAACTATTCACTTCACTTCTGCTGTTCTGTTTCCTTCTCTGCGGTTTGGAGGGTTTTTACGCTGCTACACCAACAACTTTTCTGTTGTTTCAAAGAGTTTTTGAGTTAGCCTCAAACTGAGATCAAAGTGAGTCGACACCACTGAGAAGCTCCGATGGTGATGCTTTGGAAAACACCACCTCCCGATTTTTAGTTAAGGGGATAAATATTTGACCTCTTCTCTTTTAACCCCACAAACTGACCACAGCTCAGAGCCTGAGCGGACGCAGCAGAGAGAGTTTCCAGCATGGGAAGTGGAATCATGACACGAGGGAGAAAAGGAGGTCTGGAGGTTCCAGGAGCTGAATTTCAGGTTTAAATGATCCGAGCTTTAAACATCAACAGCAACATGAAGACTGGACTCTGGTGACTTGGTGAGCTTTTAATGCCACAAAACAACCAACAGATGAAGTGGTAAAAGAAAGTCATAACTGAGCAGAAGGAAACGGAGCTGCTGGCTTCCTGCTGAGGTGATTTCAACATCAACTAAAGCTGAACTCAACATGTCACAGACTGAAACCTGACGGATAAAATCTCACCTGATCGGCCTTAAAGTGGCACAAAAAAACAAAGACAAATCGCGTGACTCCCTCCGAGCTGCTTCTTACCAAATACGTAGAGAAGCGACTGGACTGACGGGAGGAATAATGTAACAGTCTGCTCCTCTGCTGCCGTTACACTGTATTTAAACTGATAACACAGCTTTAATTTGACATGAAACTCCTGCTTATTTCAGTGTAAATAACATTTTATCACCTCGTGGCTGTCTGAGCTCAGCTGTAAACCACAAAAAAAACTTTAATTTGACAGAAGCAGCGAGGCCGCTCAGAGATCAATGAACACATCGACGAAGGCTCTTTATCCATGTGCAGCTCTGTAAGATAACCTCCTTCAAGGTGGACTGATTGTGCGTTAAAATACAAAAATAACACTAGAGAAACAAAGAATCAGGGATGCTCCGATCACACACAGATCACCGGACGATTTCTGATCTCCAGTTTCAGTTTCTCAGACTTTCACGTCTTTAAATCTTCATTTTGACGGTTTTAATTATTCTGTTTACAGTCACTGAAAGCTTCACATGGATTCATGTCATTCTTAAGCTAAAGCAGCTGAATTAATCAGCACGCTTCCACATGCCGCTTCCTTCAAACTGCATTTATACACAGACACATTTCAGGAGAAACAAAAAGCCGCCTGGATAAGGGTTTATTTTCCTACAGCGACGGCTCCTGTGACAAAATATTTGGCTGCAGAAATGAAAGAACGATTCGTGACTTCTTGTGTTTACGGGGCAGACTGAAGTTTGAGGAAATCCTCTCAAAAAGGACGGATAACCCACCTCGAAAATCTGTTTGGCTTTTTCTCGTTTGATTCTTTCTCATTTAATGAGTCACAAATCTGCACGACACAGTGACAAGTCCTCCTCGTCCTGTCTTCTATTCTGTCAGGTTTTAAAACTACAGATCTACAGAAAACCTCCAGGAGTGAACAGATCACGGAGACCTGTAAGGTGGTCCTCTAGCAGAGTGAGAACTTTGAAACTGGTGCTGCCACATTTTTGCTTAAAAATAATTCAAGAAATGAACGAGTTCCCAAAATTGTTGTCATGTAATCTCAGTCGGTTCAGTAATCGATTCATCAGCTAATGGTTTCAGCTCCGGAGCCTTGACTGGTGTCTAGAGGGGGTCAGCAGGGACCCAACGACCAACCTGAGCGGCCTATCTAATATCGAAATTTACTGTTTCCGTGATCACCAGGATGTAAAAACTGCATAGAAACATCAGTCAAATCTGATTTAAAAAATGTTCATAAAGTTTGTTGACCTCACTCCAAAATAAAGTTTTAAAGGTTTTTTTCCCTCCTGGAAGTTAAACTTCTACCATCATCTTTGCTGCTGCAGGTCTACCTCAGGATCCTGCCTCTCTGTCAGGAGTCTGTTCCTGAGGTTCCTCGGGGTGTTTGAAGGCTCCAACAATTGAAAAGTGAAAAAAAAAAAACCTGCAGGTGAGCTGCATTCAGTCTGTCAGTGTATCAGCAGCACCGATGTGACGTGAAGCCTCCACATTTCCCAAACTTAAACACACGTTAGACTCTGCAGCTGTGCTGTCCAAATCCTGAACTTTAAACTACCGACTTCCCTCCATAATCCAGGCAGCACAAATATTTCTATCAAACCAGCTTAGAGCGATATAAATTCATTCATTTAAGGGACAAGAAAGGACAAACATGTCTCTGCGAGTCGAGTTTTGCAGCTTTCGAGATTCAGACTCAAATCAAACTTTGGTCAAACAACATCCCCCAAATCTGTCAGTTCATTCATCTTTATTTCATTTTTTTAAGCCAAACGACTCAAAATTTGCACCAATATTTATTCATATTCAGCAGTTTCCTCGGCCTTCAGTGACAGTAAATTGTTGGGTTTTTGGACTCGTGTTGGAAAAGTTAAAACCTCTGAAGACATCGAAGTGAACTCTGGGAAATTGATCTGTGACAGTTTTCTGACAGTAAATTTTTCACTTCATTCAAAGAGGTGTGAAGTGGTCACAGTCAGCCTGTGACCGATCAGTGACCAAACAGTCTGATCGCTGCACCCCTGAAAACAGAATTCAAAGTCTAAACTCCACCTTTACTCCTTCCTACGTCTCCCACAATGCATTTCACACCTCCACCTGCTCACAGTGACATTAAACAGAGTTTGAGGAGCTGCTGGATGTTCTTGTTGGAGGAGGAGGTGGTGGTGATTGCAGGGCAGTGATCAGCTCCAGTCTCTGATGTCACATCCTGTTGTTGGCTGGGTCTTCCTCCTCCTCCTCCTCCTCCTCCTCCAGCTGAGCCGCTGTTATTCCACCACGATCTTCTGGGCCTCGTACATCTTCCCTATGGAGACCTGCAGCGAGACAAACACAGACACCACGTTACAGTTACAGTGTGACAAAGTTTTCTGTGTTTTGGTGGGGAAAAACAAAACAAAACACAATCTTGTCCAAAACACCAACACAAAGAAATTCTTTGTTTAACCAGTCAGAAAAAAAACAGCAGCAAAAGTTTGATTTTTCACAGATCTGCTGCTGTTTGGATTTGTTGGAAAATCAACAAATTTCAGAAGCTAAAACAGATATTTGGATATTTCTTTGCATAATTCACCAACAGGATATAAAATCTATTGTAAATGTGCAAAAACAAATAGATAATTTGTAAATGTTCATTAAAAAAGTGAACGTGAACAGAATAATACACATTTGCGAATGAGCACATTAATGAATGAATGTAGACATGCAGAAATGAAACTGTGCGCAAGTCAGTAAATGTGCAAACAAGACTGTAAACCTGCACATTAATGTGTAAATGTGCAAATGAGTGTGTATGAATGAATGTGTGTCTGTTTGTGTAGCTTTAAAGGACTCCTCCAAATAAACAACCAGCTGTGGATGGCGCTGATGTGGATGAGGCTGTGAATAGGTCGGTTCCTGATTGGCTGAAAAGTGGGCCTGAACAGGAAAAGGAGGGACTACGGAGTTGATGATGAAGATGGAAAAGCAGCAGGAGGAGCTCAGGCAGGCTGCAGAGGACGCTTTGCACTCAGTTTCACTTCACTATGGAGAAGCTCTGTATGCTATGACTTGTGTCTGCGCCGCGGCACGAGCTAAACTAAAGGACCAACAACAGCAGTCGCCCACAGACCAGCTGTTCCACCTTTCTGACACTGCCCTCTGGTGACAGTAAACAGCTACAACACGCAGTCCCTCTTTCTCATTTCCCAGATCCTCTCCTCGGGTCTTAGTCCCTCCCACCAGAGGTGTGAGTGGAGGAGAGAGGAGGCGAGGAGACGGGCGTTTACTGAAACGAGACGTCCTCGCCTCTGATGTCAGTCGAATTTGATGTCTGACACAACGGCATCAGAAACAGGTGCAGGGTGACAGGTATCAGAGCTTTTTTTAAACATACTGACAGTGAAGGGCAGAAGGTCTGATTATCTTAAAGAACCGAAACAACTCATGAATAAAAAGGACGAGTCGTTTAATGAGTCCTCCATGGTTCGGACATTCCAGCTGTGGCCACGCCTCTTTTATACCTGAAGGTAAAAGCACTTTCGAGGGATACACCTGTGCTTCCTCTGTTACAGCTGCTCCTGCAGCCTCCTCTCTCCTCCCTCCTCCTGATGCACTTCAGGAACTGAGGAATCTTCAGCATGGAGCACTGACACTGCTTTCAGGTGACAGGTAGGAGGAAACGAGGAGGCACAAATCAGAAAAATGAGAAAAGCCCCGTGCGTCGGACAGGGCCGGTCCCTTAAGTGTGCAAATGTCTGAGTAAATATCCATCCATCCATTTTCTACCGCTTATGAATTTAGAAATGAGCAGTTTACACCTTTACTGTGTCCTCTGCGGCTGGTATCTTTAGATATTTGTATGGCATGGAAATCTGTAAATAAACCTTTATTACGAAAGAAAACTGTCAGTATTAAGCTTCAGTAATTCTTCATCTCCACCTCAGGTACTCCCCTCACTGTTCTCACACGTACTCACAGAACAATCTCCACAACCCGATCACTGCGAGCCTGTGAAGTTTGTCCTGAGGGTGGAGATGCAGGAAAGTGGTGTGTGTGTGTGTGTGTTTCATGTCCAGAGCGCCTCGTCACTGTGTTATGTCAACAGTGCTGAACTGAACTGTGTTGTCAAATAGAAGAGCCAATTACAGTCGAGTGTGGACAGCTGGACTGCATGTACAAACCCAGTGTGTGTCTGTGTGTGTGTGTGTGTGTGTGTGTGTGTACTTGGGCCACAGTTCAGAATTGATTTTGTCTTTTTTTTCTGGGCAGAAACACGGCGGACTGACACAGAACATGACCAAATAAAAGCAGCACACACACTCGGGTGTTCTGGACGCGGCGCTGCCGTCCGTCTGAACGCTCAGTTCACTCGTCTCAGTACGTCAGCTCGACGCTTTCACCTGAAGTTCAAGGACACACATAGGTAACGACAGAATATCCTAAGTCACATCATCCTGGCTGTAGTCAAAGCTAACAGCAGTGAAAGAGCTACAAATACATTTGACTCTAGTCAGAATCCATCTCAGAGATCTGAAATAACACTGATCAGTCACACACAACAACTGATCAGTGGGGATATTTGGGTTTGAATTCTGATGTCAGATGAGCTGGTGACTTCTGTTAAATTCTATTGATGGATATGAGCTGTCCCTCTCATGGACATGGACATGGACATGGCCTCTCCCTTAGAGATAGGGTGAGGAACTCAGTCATTTGGGAGGGCCTCAGAGTAGAGCCCAGTTGAGGTGGTTCGGGCATCTGATAAGGATGCCTCCTGGGTGCCTCTTGGGTGAGGTGTTCTTGGCATGTCCCACTGGGAGCAGGCCCCGGGGTAGACCCAGGACACGCTGGACACTGGAGGGATTATATCTCTCGGCTGGCCTGGGAACGCCTCGGTGTCCCCCCGGGTGAGCTGGAGGAGGTGGCTGGGGAGAGGGAGGTCTGGGCTTCTCTGTCTAGGCTGCTGCCCCCACGACCCGGCCCCAGATAAGCGGAAGAAAATGGATGGATGGATGGATATGAGCTGTTAGGTTTGGGCAATATGTTCACATTTTTGAAAAAGCCACCAAAAATTAATACAAAATGACTTATTTGTGAGTATTTTGGTTTTAAAATGGATAAAAATGGGAAGCTGAAGGAGCTTTTTCTTCTTTCAGCTGCTCCCTGTTCATAGGGCTCACCACAGCGGATCTTTCTCGCTCCCTCTACATGGCACAGATTTTACGCTGATACCGTTCCTGACACAACCCTCCCATTTATCTGATCTAGGAGTACACAGCTTTAATGTAGGGCTGCTGGATTACAGTAAAAGTTATAATCACTTTTATTTTGATTAATATTGCAGTCTTGACCAAAGGCTCTCTTTTAGTCGTCCTGTGTGGAGCTGAACTAAACAGCGAATGAGTCTTTAGCGAGGTGTGAAAGCACACTGCTGTAAAGGAAAGAGCAGCACTAGATTTATATCACCAGAAAAAAAAATGCACTTTGTGATAGAAATGAATGAAAAAGAGCAACTGCTTTATTTTAACAAGTTTGTTTGCATAATCATTAAAAACCAAAATCATAGTTAAAATCAAAAATCTCTGAGCCTTACTTTAGTTTTATTCTATTTTGTTTTCTTTTAAGCTTTTTAATTTTTATTTCTTACATTATTTTATTTTTATTCACTAATTTGAGCTTGATTATTGTACAATATATTGTTTAATGTACTTTATTTTTATTCTATTTATATATTTTTCCTTTAATATTTCATCTATTTTCTAACTGTATTCAATTTCATGTGATGTACTCTGATGTACCTGCTGCTCATTTAACATTTTAATGCGTTTCTTTGATGTTTCACCTCTTTAACTGATTTTAAATTGTTTATCAGTGCATGTTATTTGTTTGATTATTTTCTCTTTCTTATTATCAGGATTCCAGTCATCTGTAAAGCACTTTGAAACTGCATGAATGGTGCTATTGACTGACTGATCGATTAAAGAGCTCATTCTTGAGGAATCTGAAGGATTAAATTAAATAAGATGATTGATTCACTAAAGCAGGCGAGTGCTGATGTCTTCCTGTTCCTGATGACCAGACTCATCTCCATCAAACATCTCATGTTTCAACTCATAACATCTTAGTTTGTCACGTTCAAACAGTTTATAAAAACATCTTCTAACTTACTGAATTAAAGACACGTCACTGGAGTTTTGACTATAACTTCAGTTAAAAACCATTAAAGGAGTTTCCATTTTATACATTACAGTACTACAGGATTTTTTTTTACAGGAGAAGCGTCAGTGTAACACATCCTGTGTGTATGTGTGTGTGTGTGTGTGGGGTTGTATCACTGCAGCACCACCAGGGGGCACAATCTGTCTACAAATAACCGTCCACTCCACCTCCATCCAGCTCATCCGTTACTCTGCCGTCACCCTCCTCCTCCTCCTCCTCCTCTCTCTAATACACCACAAATAAAAAACCCTCTCTTTCACTTTCTCTCCTCACTCCATCAGAGGACCCCCTTGCTCGCCCGGTTGGAGTGTGTGAGGTGCTGATTGGCTGAAGCGTGGTGTAGGAGGGAGGGAGAGCGCGGTGGTGGTGGTGGTGGCGGCAGTGAGGTGAGGCGCGCTGCTTTCTGGACCAATCAGCTGTGAGGAGGCTTGGCTCTCATGTAAATTGTTGCGGCTGTGGCTCCTAACAAAGGGATGGCCTCGCTCCCTCGCTCTTATCGTGTCTGTGCTGGTTACTCTCCATCTTCCTCTTTTTCATATCTCCTCAGATTTGTTCCTTTTTCTGTCTTTATCTCTTTATTATGGCTGATTTCAGTTCAGATTTACCTTCATGAATAATAGAAGAAGAAGAGCTCTAAATAAACACCATTAAACCCACTAATATTTCATCACGATTATTCAGTTAAAACAAGTAAATAACTCAACTAAGAGCAAAAAGCAGGTTTAATGAAGGCAGAGAACGCTGGGATATTAAATCTTTAAAAATTAGAACAAAACCAAAGAGTTAAACAGGTTTTAGAGTTTGTTTGAAGCCTGGTTTGGGGGGTAATAAATGGGACATACGATAGAATTTGTCTTGTGTCTGAATGCACGAGTATTTGTCATGTAAAGTGCATCATCGATCAGCGCACACATTCATTGATCTTAATCTAAAATTTAGAAATAATGTTAGACTTGATTACCTTTTTATTAGGAGCACTAAAGTTAAAACTGGGCCTCACTTTGCTCTCAGCTCTTGATTAGAGACATGCACGACTAGTTGACTTGAGGTTTAAACGATGCTGCCCTCACCAGAAACACTAGTCTTATGTTACTAATGTAACTGGTACCTGCTGGTTCTAAGATGTTACGAGGCGCCTTTCTCCGTCTGTGACGGGAAGTTTTAATCAAGCGAATTGTAAAGTAACAGTGGATTTATGTTTCTGCGTTAAATGTAAAACCCCTGTGAAACCCTACACCGTAACCTGATGTGCACCTCCTTTGAAATGTAACACGCCACATCAAAGCAGCCCTCAGCGACTGTGATTGGCCCGTTCAGTCCCATCATTTACTTCCATATATTTCCGGCTACTTCTTCTTCTGCTGCCATTTCTCGAATCAACAGGAAGAGAATGGATCAACTCAAAGAGAGAAACTCCACCGTAATCTAGTGTTTGGGTGGAAGAATTGCAGGGCAATGCAGGCACACTGAGCACAAGTATAAACGCTGGCAACAGTGTCGGCCATTTATGTAGGCTACACACATTTCAGCGTAATTTAAAACATGACTTGATTATCGAGGAATGTGATTAATGGTTTCATATAGCTCCTAAACACAAACAAAATTGTTTGGCCAGTGTTTACCCTTGGTGCTCAGGTCTGAATGCTTTCTGAGTGTTTTCTTACTTTCAGACTGGTCAGCTAGTCTGATTTTTTTAATCTCTTGTTTAAACAACTTGTAAATTATTTGCCAAAAACTCTACTCTTGATAAAGATGTTGGAAACCCTCCTCTGTGTTTCTTCTCCACATTGGCATCATGCAGATTTATCAGTTGCACATCATGATGCTATTTCACCACATCTCAAAGGTGTCCTAATGGATTCAGAACTGCATAAACCCGCTCCTTTAAATATGAAGGAGCTTGGCAGCACTCTGCTTTTAGTTACCAGGGATGTGCAAGACTAGTCGACTAGATGTTTAAATGTTGCTGCTCTTGGTAGTCTGCACCAGAAATACTAGTCAGTTAAACAATTTATTCTGATTTTCTTTTGTATAACAGCAGCTACCTGTTGGTTCTAAGATGTTACGATGCCGCCCACTGCTACCCCAACAGATGTCGATACTCCCTCTCTCCGTGACAGGAAGTTGCAAACCAGCACGGTAAAAAGTAAGCAGACAACAGCAGTGCAAACCAACACAGTTCTGCAGTACTTTATGTGGAAATGAGCAGTTGTATGTTGGTTGTGTCAGAATAAATGCAAATTATGATGTCACCCATTGTGATGGGGATTCAATACAGAACTATAAATCATGTTTAAACTGACATAACCGCTCGACTGGGGCACTCAGAAATAGTCGGTTATTGGAAAACAGGTGAAAGTGAATCAAGGCGCTGGCAGGTGTTTTAATCCTTGGACAAAACCAGGCTATTTCCTCTTCCTGTTCTAACCACAGTTCCAGCTGTGGGATGGATACCAGTATTTCCAACTATGATAAGCTCCTCTTTTCTTCTCTTTTTTCCCCTCACCCCAGCCGGTCACACTAGCCCCTCCATGATCCTGGTTGTGTTCAGGGTCTCTTCCTGTTTAAAGGGGGCCGTCTGATTGTTGGGGTTCTATCTCAAATCCTGTAGGGTCTTTGTCTCACAACATAGAGCCCCACAAGGACTGCTGTTGCAGTTTGCAGCTATTCAAATAAAACTGAACTCAAGTTTTCATTATCGTTCATTTAAAAAGATATAAGGATTCTGTAAACATATGCAACTACACTTGGCACGCCGCAGCCTCATGAGAGCTCTCTCCTACATAAAGACAATCACAGTGATGAGTGTTATAATGGGAAGCTAAACTTAGCCTTCCTCATATACCTTCAAATCCATCGGCTCAGCTTCAAACCCGCTCACACAGAACAAGTGGGAGCAGTATGGAAACTATGAGCACGCACTCCTCTCTCCCTGCTGAGTCGTGACTGGCTGACCTTCAGTCCCACTCCCACCAGGCAGGAGGTGTAAGATTAACATCACACTGCTGCACTCAATCCAGCTCATACGGCAGACTGAGGAGGACGGAATGAAGATCCTCCATATGCCAAGTCTGAAATATCACAGCTGCTCCTCTGACAGGGTCCCTGCAATCCAGACATGTGCTCTAAACTTAATCGAGCCTCGTCAAGTCAAATGGAACCACATCCATATTCATAAGAACCTATGAAAGGTGCAGTTAACCATCAAACCTGCACAGGAGGACAAATGTGCAACAAATCTCTCTCTGATTATTATAAAAAAAAAGTTCCAAAAAGGCTCATAGAATGAAAAATATCTTGTATAAGCCACCCAAAAAACACATTTTATTGAAAAACATCCACATATTATCTGCTGAAACTGTGAACTGCACACTCTTCATTCTGCAGTACTTTATGTGGAAATGAGCAGTTGTATGTTGGTTGTGTCAGAATAAATGCAAATTATGATGTCACCCATTGTGGTGGGGATTCAATACAGAACTATAAATCATGTTTAAAC
>VVAS01119210.1:10527-22092 GCA_015103295.1 Ptychochromis oligacanthus
AGCCCCACAAGGACTGCTGTTGCAGTTTGCAGCTATTCAAATAAAACTGAACTCAAATTTCATTATCGTTCATTTAAAAAAATATAAAAATTCTGTAAAACATATGCAACTACACTTGGCACGCCGTAGCCTCACGAGAGATCTCTCCTACATAAAGACAATCACAATAAAATAAAAACACATTTTATTGAAAAACTTCCACATATTTTCTGCTGAAACTGTGAACTGCACACTCTTCGCTATGCATGTTATTCATTTGTAAAAGAGCTGGCTGGGATGGAAAAATTGTCCATTTACATAAATGTGTTTTAGAGCCCAGGAGCTCCTTTCATCATGTTAACAACAATCAGTGAAGGTTCTGCTATAAATCTAATGGACTGCCAACATTAAAGACTAAAAATGAACTCAAACCACAACCATGTCCTAAAACAAACTGAGTAGTCTTCAGCGCCAAAACCTAAACAAGCAGTTTCCTAACTGAGTTTTCAGTGCCTAAACCTAACCAAGAAGCCTTCAGCTCCTAGACTAGTACCTAAACCAGATCGAGAAGTCTTCAGTATCTAAACCAGTGTCTAAACCAAGTTGAGAACCTAACCTAATCAACAGGGGAAAGAAAAATAAAAAGTGAGTGAAAATGGAATGAATCAAAGAGTCCAAAAAAAAAGAAGCAAAAACAAGTGCAAAACACAAATGTCTTAAAGGGAAGCAAACCTTTGAGACTTTTGCCACTACCGCCCACCATTAAACCTCCCCATGTGGACTTTGTAGGTCTCCAAAATGGGGCCGTTAACTCTCAGTGAAAATCCTGCCATGGCGAATCATCAGGGCGCTGATGCCAAAAGACACCTTGTGCTTAATGGTGAGACGCAGGCACCATCTGACAAAAAAAAGCGTTACATGATGCTCCAGGAGGAGAATGCTTTGCTACTTTAAAGCTGACATGTATTCTGAATCTGGCATTAGTTTCAATCTGTTGGTTGCAAAATTGAGGAAAAAAACAGCTTGATTTATGAAGGTTAAAGCCAGTACACATCTAAAAACCTGATTTTATCCTAAAATATACAATAAACAGCCAAACAAATTCTCCTGTTTATAAGAAGGCTGTAGTAAATCCCACATTCAGGAATATTATGCCTTTTTTCACTGAAAACATTTTTCATTTTGGGGTGATATTAAACAGTAGACAGATGGCATGTTTGGTACATCCAATAAGTCCTTTATTAGGACCAAAACAGGATGTTGTGAACTGTGAAAACAGAATAGAGTCTTCCTCGTGTTTGCTGTTTTACGTATTGGATTGATTACCAAAAATCAACTTGTCAGATAATCATGATTTCTGATACGAGTTCTTGACAGCATAGGAAAGTATGCGTGGCACTTCTTTTGCCTTTAGAGATCATGGCTGGCATCCCCATGCTGTAAGTGGGCTGGCAATGTTTGCATTAAGGACCCCAAAATTAATTTGGGATGTTGTACTATGCTGTATCCTTGGACTGTGGGCGGATGGCAAAACTGTGGAAATAGCTGCTAATCTCGGTGAAAGTCCTCCACAGTGGTGTGTGGCTAAAAAAGAAATGCTGCCCTGAACAGCAGGAGACAGTAAAAATCGAAGTTAAAGAGCCATTGAAAGTGGGAGGAAAGAGATGAAGCGACGGAGGGAAACCTGGAGGTGGCCAACAGAGCAGCTCAGACAAAGAAAATGAGGTTTTCTCCTGTGTGAGAGAGAAAACAGGGGAAGAAAGATGAAAAGACAGAGGGGCTCGGACGTCACGATGCTGTCAAACTGAAATTCATGGAGACTTTTGAGTGTAGGAGAGAGAGAGATGGAGAGTGAGGGAAGCCGGAGGATGAGAGGTGTTCAGGTAGATAATAAACTGAGCATAAGGAGCACTCCACGCCGTTTCAGACTTTCCATTTGTCAGGAGATGAAAGCAGAGCAGCAGGGAGCAAAAACACATTTAACTCTCTGACAACCAACTCCACGGCTAAATATTTAGTCCTGAAAGACCAAGTCAACTAATCTCACCTCTTTACAGGTGAGATTACTGTAAAGAGGCACAGACAGTCTTCACTTAAACTCATTCATTAACTGATCTGAGGAAAAGTACAAGTTTCCTGAAGGTTTCACCAAGTGGAAGAAGTTATTTTTAGCTTTTCAATTCAGGGATTCAGGGATGTTCATTTCATCATAAACATAGTTTGAGCCTGAGAAAGAATACACAATTAATCAATGCATGCATGAAAAAGGGACAGTCTTTCTTGTACTTATCGTCTAGGGTTTGAATACACATGTGGACTAAGTAATGTCTGGACACCTACCCTCTGCTGCTCTTTGATCTTGTTATCCCACCTTTGTCTGAAAGATCCCTCAAATACACAGACTTTGTATAAAACATGGAGGAAGCCACAGTGAAGCACCCACTGGTTTTAAGACTCTGCATTTTGAAGCCTCAGCATTAATTCTCAACTCAATTCTTTAGAGCCACAGGTGAAAGGGTGTAGTGTAGTTATCAGTTAACAGCTTGATTAGCAAGCTGAATCTATAAACTTTATGGGGACACACAGACACAGATACCTGCTAATAAGTGTGAAGTAACCGGCTATAAAACACAAGAATTGGCATCCATCCATCCATCTTCCACCACTTAGTCTAAGCAATTGTCCAGACCTCCCTCTCTCCAGCCATCTCCTCCAGGCACACAAAGGGCCACGGGGAGTTCCTAAGCCAGCAGACACACGATGTCTCCACTGTGTCTGAAACAACAAACCTAAGAGGAGTCCAGGAGGCATCTTGATCAGAGGCCCGAATCACCTCAACTGACTCCTTTCGATGGCTTCAATCTGAGCTCTTCCTGAATGATCGAGCTCCTCACCCTACCTGTAAGGCTGAGTCCAGACACCCTCCAGAGGAAGCTCATTTCTGGCACTTGCATCTGTGATCTTACACTACCCACAGCTTGTGGTCATAGCTGAGGGTAGAATGTAGATCGACCAGTCATCAGTCGCCTTCATGATCTGCTACAGTGTCCACATTACTGGGGAATTTGCACCACTCTGCCCCCCTTCACTCACTAAACTGGAGGACCGACTTCTTGGACGGTCTGTTAGTACAATTAACCACACAGCAGCCATATTATTGGTCAGACAATTGCATTAAAAATTCTCCAAAAGGCTCCAACAGCACAAACACGGTCCAGAGGTCCAGTTCAGGGACTCCAATCAGCTGAGGTGAAGCCGAGCAGACAGCTAGCAGCTACAGCCGCCTGTCAGTCAAAGAAGCCACGCCCCTAATGATACAAACTTTAAGCCACTTTTAAAGCCAGCCTCAAGTGGACATTAGATGAACTGCGGTTTTTGGCGCTTAATTTTTTAGCCCTGGAGGTTGCAGCTTGGTTTCAATCCATTTATTCAAGTTTTTTCTATTTAATTAGTCATCTTTTGTATTTATGAAAAGATTCTTCATCAAGGGTTACATGATTACTGTGTACTCCTGCGGAGTCCTTTATGTAACCACACATTTACGAAAATCATCACATTTCCACCCTGACAGACGAGCAGATAAAATGAACTGAGACAAAGTTTGGTTCAGTGAGTTCATTCTCTCCTACTCTCAAATGTCAGATGATGTAAAGAAATATAAGCACTAAGCACTTCACCTACTATTTATAAGCACAGACATTCAAAACACGCACACACAAATATCTACATGCCAGGCAAGTTTTTTTTCTGGCCGCACAGTTGCCACAGAAACAAAGACATTAAAGTTCATTAGTCTGTGAAATCTTTTGTATGAGATGATGTAAACTTCAGATGCATCATCAGTGCAGTGAGGTGAAGCCACTCCGTCACCGTTTCCACACAAGACGCTGAAGACGAAGTCGTTTAGATCAGAGAAACATAGACTGAAAGAAAGGAAAAAGGAACCTGAGACAATTAACCAAAGTGTCTTCCACCGAGGTGAAACTCTTCAAGAAGTAAAAACTTTCATCTGCTTTCATCTCTTTCTCTCTCTGTGTCTCAGAAGCTCTCTCTTGCTGGGCCCTTTCAGGAGGTTTATCAGTTTACACAAACTCCATCGCCTCAAGCTCAAAACCAAAAAAATATACAGTTTACTCAATTCGGCGCTTCCTTTTTAAAACCTTTTATTTCTCCAGGGGAGCCTGACTGAGCTCTGCTGCACCTTTACCAGAGCACATTTTAGGGCCTTGAAACGCAAGGTAGATTATCTGTGTGACACCTTTAAACAACAAAGACAGAAACTGCTCTGCAGAACATGAGCAAAGCATTAAGACTAGAGCTGCACAATTAATCGAATTTTAATCTCGGTCGTGATTTTGGCTTTCCACAATTAAATGAATATGATCGAGTGATATTGAAAATGCATGCTCTGCAATAGAATGCAAAGAAAAAGCAAATCAAGCGCTCCCTGACGACGTGCCTGCATGAGCCAATCACAGCTGTTCCCTGCACCACGCAGCTTGCCTGGATGAGTAACACTGCGTTAAAGACAGATATACAACAAAAATCAAATGTCTGGCACAGCAGAAGGAGAAGAGCTTGTGATTTAAACCAAAGCTGCAATGCAATGCCAAGAAAAACAATGCAGTGGTTGCCAACGTGATTCGTCCAACATCAACTCAGATATCCATAAAAGCGAGCCCGCACAGAGCATCTGCGTATCCATCGAGCTCACAAAGACACACTCAAGTCATCAACTAACTGCATTTCACTTGGCCAAAGATAAGTGTTCAATAAACACGGTGAGCAACAAAGGCTTCAGGAAAATGGTCAGCTTACTGGACAAAAGATAAGTTATCCACTTATCAGTTATCCACTCACGCAATTATATTTCCAAAGCGACAAAACGTCGCAGGGGAAACAGAGAGGCATCTCATAGCTGTCAAACACTTTGCTACGAGTTTTAGTCACATCCATCCTGCAGGTACAATGAATGGACTGAAAGAGCACTGACTGAATTTTATGTATTTTATAAGTTTCAGTACAACTTTTTTATTTATATTTTTTATTTTTTTTCTAAGAAATGCACTGAATTTAGGTGAATAAGAAGGACCAATTTTATTTTGATGCAAAGCTTTCTACAGTTGTGAAGGTGTGAAAGCAGTGTTATGTTTGCATGACAGTGCACTAAAAACATTTTTGTCACTAAAATCAATTAATAATTTTGACAAATAATCATGATCTCAGTACTGATCAAAATAATCGTGATTGTGGAGCCCTAAATAAGACGATATATGAAGGAAGCACCTGATAAAACAAATAAAAACATGCATAATATTTGACAGTAAGCTATCAGTGAATGAGCTGTGAAGCCAGTCGGACACAGAGGGCACTCTAAATGGCTGATACCTGGATTGGACGTCTTCCGACTGCTTTGAAACTTTTTTCCCAAAACAGGAAATCCTTGAAGCGGACACTCCATCTGCGATTCGTCCTTACTGTTACAGCACATTTGACCCATGTGTAATTCTTCTCTTGTGCTTGTTTTGTAAGCGAGTGTTCCCTCTTTACCTCTGAGGATCTCTGAAAGGGTGAACTTCCTCTTTCCTTTGCCATTTTTTTAGTTTTTTTGAGTATTCAAAGGAGTGAGGGTTTTTTATTTGGTTTATTTTCACTTGGGGTTGGTACTGTGTTTGTTATTTTGGCCTTGCTTCACCCTGGAGTAAAGTCCCAGTTCATTGATAAACCTGTGGTTAGACTCTGTGGTCATCGCTCAGCTGGCACAATGCAAAACAAAAAACAGTGTGAGACTTATCATGCATTTATTTCAATGGAAAATCAATCATTTGAAGAACTTGACAGCTGACTCGAATTTGGCAACTGATAGAAAATCATACACAGCAAATAAAAGCTTATAAAGCTCATTTTGTTTTGGCATCTAACCAAAAACTGAGATGAGGAAACCCAAAGTGCAAAATGATAACACATCTCCAAATTTTAGGACTGTAGCCTTCTGTGCGCGGGGCTTTACCTGATCAGAGGTGAAGAGCTAGCTATCAACACACATGGCCTCCAGGTTAGCGCAGAAATCTGTCGGACACGTTAGTAGAGACTTCCACGCAGGTGCTACAGTACTTAACATCGATCGCACAACGCCAGATCTCCACGACACTACAACCACTACTCATACATGATGACAATCTCCAGCTGTCTCCATGTACAACCCTCTACTATAGCTCAAACACAGGCAGCATAAAAGATGGATGCAGCCACCGTGATGTCACGAAGCCTCGAGATGAGCGTTTTCTCCTTCTCTTCTTGGTGTTTTGAAACAATCGAGGGGTGGATCTGAGTGAGAAACCGAAACTCATTGGCTAATGACGTGTCATTGACATTAAGTACACCATCTTTCATTCAGTAAGATTTGAAACTCGCAGCTGAGACCATAAACTCATCAGGAAAGTGTTACCAAGCTCATAGAACAAAGAGTGCTGGAGTCCCATTTTCTCAGAGTTCTGTACAATCAGACCTTTTACAACCAGAGATGTTGCCACCTAAATGCAGGTTTAAAGCACTTCTTTAGTGGCACTTTCAGGCATGGAAGCTGCGTCTGTGTTTTAAACGCCATCTGGGTAAAATCAGCATGAACTCTGAGGTTCGTTCATGTTGCTCTGATGGTTTAATGAAGCTTAGTTTTATACACAAAACCCTTTTAATCTTCTGCACCACATCTCTAATCACTGCAGGTGAGGGATTCAGAGTCTTGCTCAAGGACACTTCAGCACAGTGGGGTAGTGTTTCGAAGGTCGGCCTCTCTGAATCTAAAACAACCTGCAGCTTCGTTTCATGCCAGTCCAGCCAATTACATCCCTCCATTCTGACTCTTCCCTTTAACCCCCCTCATCTCTCTCGTTTGTCCCTCTCTGCCTCCCTTAATTTGTCTTCTGCTTACCTGCTGTGTCTCTGTGTGTGTGTGTGTGTGTGTGTGTGTCTGTCTCACTAACAGCCTGCACTGTCAAATCCTCTCGTTTTGTTTCTATTCCCCTCTGTTTCTGCCTTTTCTTCCACATCCTGCAGCCATCGGTTGCTGCTCTGTGTGTGTGATTCGAGCAGCGGTGTGCTGTCGGAGTATCTGAACGTCCCGGTGAAATGTCCTGTGTGTGTTTTCCAAAGTGCCACAGTCTCCACTGGCTTTGTCTCCTCATTAAGTATTCATGAGCGTTTAGGAGCGCTACAGGCCGGTTTGAAACGCGATGTCTTTCTCTGCATCCCGTTCCTTCGCTCCTCTTGGCATTTACAGTGCAGTCATCCCCCTCTCTCCTCTATTTTTTATAAAGTTAGGCATAAAAGAACAAAATAAATGGTGTCAGTGATGCAGGAATGAATCATTTTCTCACCCAAGCATTCTGTGGAGGTGGGGTCCAGCTACATTGAGACAAAAAGATCAGTTTTAAAGCTGCAACAACTAATTTTTTGCCTTCTTGAGGGCGGTATAAATGTGACGGATATCCGTGATATCACCTGTTAATGATGTGATATGCTGCACTTTCGTTGTACTAATATACATTTCGTTGTACTACTATACAAAGTATGACTGTGCAATGACAATAAAGAGTTATCTCATCTTAAAGTCACTTATTGCATCCATAGACCACATGTACACGTTTTGTTTATCACTGCAGATTTTTTTATGAATTGAACCAGGCCACCATCATTCTCCAACCTGCCAGGATCATAATAAAGTATAATAATGCTGCAAACATTTTACCTAAATGGAAAAGTTTTTGTGCTTGCCAGGCCTTTCAATCCTTATGTAATCTGGTGGCTTTTAACATCGACCTCCTCTGCCCATTTCCATAATTTTATTCTTGAACTTTATTAGAACAGCTTAGCATGATTCCTAGCTCAAAACAATCCTTCTTTATCTTATACTGGACATTGGTGCAGCCCCTCAGTTCATGCTCTATGAAAGAAGCTGTTTTAGCTCCTCCCCCTTAAAATACAGCTGTAAAAAAAAGTTTTCACAGGACTCGATGTAGTCATGTGAAAAACTAAGTACGCTGTTACTGTTTCTATGAGAATTAAGAGTATAAGCAGCAGCCAGGAGCTGCTAATCAAATGCACTTGATTGACTTATCGTCAGCAAGTGTGAGCACCTCTATAAAAGCAGTTTGGAGCATTCAGCTGTGTGTTACAATGCTACAGTCTTCCTAGGAGTGGACGTCGCAGAAAATTCACCCCAAAGTCAGACCAAGCAATGCTCAGACAAACTGCAAAAAACCCAAGAGCTACATCTCAGACTCTACAGGCCTCAGTTAGCAGTGGAGATGTTTGGCCATAATGCACAGCAACATGTTTGGAGAAAACCAAACACAGCATATCAGCACAAACACCTGATACCAGCTGTCAGCACGGTGGTGGAGGGCTGATGATTTGGGTTTGCTTTGCAGCCACAGGACCTGGGGATCTTGCAGTCAGAGTCGACCATGAACTCCTCTGTGTACCAAAGTATTCTAGAATCAAACGTGAGGCCGTCTGTCTGATAGCTAAAGCTTGGCTGAAACTGGGTCATGCAACAGGACAATGACCCCAAACACAGCAGCAACTCTACAACAGAAAGACTGAAAAAGAAAAAGAAAAAAAAGAATCAAGGTGTTACAATGGCCCAGTCAAAGTTCAGATCTCAACCTGACTGAAATGCTGTGGAGGGACCTTAAGACAGCTGTGCATAAACGAATGCCGACAAACCTCAATGAACTGAAGCAACGCTGTAAATCCGTCTGTATGACTTTATCATTCTCTCACATTGTTGTGCATAGAAACCTGGGCAAACAGTTTTCAAAATCACTCTTTAACAATAAAAAAGGTCCTAGTTGGAATCTGTAAACTCTTTATTTTTCCTTCAATAACCATATTCTTGCATTTATTTTTGTCTCCCCCTGTACAGGTGTTATGAAGGCAGAAAATAGCTATAGAGACCAAAACTGTTTCTGTATCAGGCTGTAAACATGTTTATTTCTGCTGTAAAGTTTTAACATGAGAATCTATGGGGACTGACTCACTGCTGGAGCCTCTGATGGACGTTAGAGGAACTGCAGATTTTTAGAACTTAAAGCTGCTTAATTTTTCCCCAAAAACACATTTGAAAGTAAGACTGAAGTTAAGCTATTTAACTTCATAAAATTAATGATAACTGTATGACCCAATAAAAGGTGAAAGTTCTACTGAAAGACCCTCCGAAGCTCAGTGAAAAATGAGAACTGATCCTGTCTGAAAACAGGCCGACTGAGACCAGATAAGCTCTGACATGAGGGTACACCCCACCAGAAACTGATACTGCACTTGTTTTGCTAATGGAAGACCTCTGAAGGCCACACACACACACACAGACGATGGTTGTCTACAGTACTGCAACAAGAACCTCCCTCTGCTCTTCCCGTTGAGCCGTGAGCGCCAGACATCTCCAAAACGGACCAATGGGATGTCTTCGTTTACACACCGCTCCTTACTGTTACTGTGTGTGTGTGACCTTGGAAATCCCCTTTACTTAAAGCCCCACCCACCAGCTGTAACAAGCTCGCTCGCCTCGTCTCCCTAACTGGCTGTAATAATTCAAAAAGCCCCGCCCACTTGGCATGATCACAACCAATTAGCTGTCACTGCTCAAGATCTGCCATCGACAAATGACGGTGCAGACAAAGGATGAATTAAACGTGATTAAGCAGCGGCGCAAAGGCCTCGCCTACAGGGACAGACACACACACACACACACGGTAGGATGTTCCAGTTTGTCTTCATCTTCGTCTCGCTCCCTAATTAGTGTGTGTGCTCAGACTGAAAAAAATTAAGGCAGCTTTTCAAAGAAACTCATTACTGTTGGACTGTGTGTGTGTGTGTGTGTGTGTGTGTGTGTGTGTGTGTGTGTGTGTGTGCGCGCGCGCGCTCGGAGTTCCCTCGCCAGCAGCCAGACTCTGCTGTGATCTCCCGTTTCAGTCCGTCACACCCGAACGACAGAGAGGAGGAAAAGAAGATGAAAGCCAGAGGAGGAGGATGATGAGGAGAGCCGAGGAGGAAGAGGGGATAGTTATAAATTGCAAGTGTCGTTACGCCTCCATTGTTCCCTCTTCTTCCTCCAGTTTCTTCCTCATGATTTTACTCTCTATTCTCCGTTCATCAACGTCTGTTCATTCGTCCATATGAGCGATATCTCAGACACTTCTGACAGAATTTATACTAAACTTAAAAACTTTGACTTATTTGGTCAAACTCTGAATTCCCAGCAGGAACGACACTGTGGAAATCCTCATAACGTTTAACCCTTAAAGGCACTTTTCTAACACTTTTCGAAGGCAAATTTAGGCCCAGGCGTTACACTGATTATTGCAAATATATCTACAAATTTTCAAGAGATACAATTAGATAACATCATTCATATCCAAACAGTTTGATGTTATATGACCTCATGAAGCTGCACTTCTCAAAGTTCTCCTGCAACATGGAGGGAGACACAGCAGCAGTCGAAGTTTGAAGGTTAAATGTTCAAATTGTATGCGTGTCAAAAGTCAAAAGAGTTTGTTGATTTATGGAAACAAAAATAGAAAATTAGGGCTGCCGTTTACTTTGTTTAGATCCAGACTAACCCATAAAACACCAAAGTTACAAACTAACCAAGTAACCAATCCAGGTAGAAGCAGATCAAAGAACAACTCGAGTCCTGAGAGCCAAAATTCCTGTTTTTATGAATGGTAAATGGTAAATGGACTGGTTCTTATATAGCGCTTTCTCAGCTCTGTTTTGAGCCCTCAAAGCGCTTTTTTTAGATCTACCACAAGCCTCATTCACCCATTCACACACATTCTTACAGGCACTTTTTTCTGTACGTAAGTGCCTTCTATCCAACATTCACACACATTCACACTCCGATGAACGCATCGGGAGCAACTCGGGGTTCAGTATCTTGCCCAAGGATACTTTGGCATGCAGACCGGAGCAGACTGGAACAGCCAGGAATCGAACCACCAACCTTCCGATTAGTAGATGACCTGCTCTACCTCCTGAGCCACAGCCACCCCTATGTACCAGGTTAAACTACAATGCTCACATCCTTAATGTTGTGCTGTCAGTCCGATGGAATTCAAATTATGATATGCTGAATTCCATACTGGAACAGTATGGCGAACTCTCCACTTTACTGATGGACAATAACCAATATGAACAAATTGCACAGATCAGCAAAGACTTTGAAAACAGTGACCGGATTTCTGAAATTATTCAAGGATGCCACTAATGACCTCGAGTCCGACAATTCCACTCCCTTGCACAACCATGGTCCATCAGACTCATTGAACACTGCCAGGCAGCATCCCTCGACCCCTTGCTCTCGGAAGTCGCCAGTGTGTGCTTCTCACGTCTGGAAGAACTGATGGGGACGACTGAAACAGCAACACCTCTCCATATAATGTACAGGATTGCAACCTTCCTTACTCCAAAAATGCACTTGCTACGGATGCTGGGTCCAGATTCAAGAGATGCTGTGGTTAAAGGTGTGTATAATAAAAGCTTCAATTAGGAAAACTAATATAAGTTAAAGCAGAACAGAAACAGATA
>VVAS01119220.1:0-14565 GCA_015103295.1 Ptychochromis oligacanthus
AACCAAAGACCTGTTGCCACTGATTTTCAGCCCAGTTCTTGTGTAATTTGGCATACCTCAGCCTTTTCTACCCGTTTCCCTTCCTTAAGAAAGGCTTCTTGACAGCCACCCTTCTACTGAGATCATTTTTGATGAGGCTTCAGTGAACAGAAGATGGATCAACTGAAGGGCCAGATGCATCTCTCAGGTCCTGTGTCAGGTCTTTACTGGAATATTTCCTATTATTTAAGGACATGACTTTCAGGTACTGTTCATCTGCTATAGATAGTTTTTTTTTTTTTAGACCTGTCACTTCTTCTTTTGTCCTCCACTTGTTCAGTTTCCTCAAAATGTTTTAAGGACTTACTGCACACCATGCAGAGATATGGCAAGTTTCCGGCTAATAGCTTTTTGAGAATCATGTTTTTGGTGCAAACATACTATTTTATGACTGTAAAACTGTGTTGTCTTTGGGATTTTTCAAATATTCAACTAAAGAAATGGGAACAAATGCTAGTTAGTAACAAAGTACCAAACGATACAATTTAACATTGTTTCTTTGCTAAGTTGGCTGTTATGTGTGTACACAACACTGGTTCATCCCTAGAGTTTGGTGCTTTTTATGCTTGAATGATTCATAGGTCAGTGTTAAGTACTTTAACAAATAAAAAAAAACATTCTTCTGAAAATGGTCAGGTACAAGGACTGGACTGAAAATGAGTGAAAAAGCAGCCAATGTCCAAAAAAAAACTTTGAAAGACCTTCAGAAAGCCTGGAGAACTATTGCTCAAGGCCACTTAAAAAATTAAAAGAAAGTCTGGATCCTTGGAAGCAAAATATAAAGAAATGAGGTGTGGCTCAGGACTTTTGCACAGTATTGTCGATTTAAGTTTTGTACATCTAACAAGTAGCATTGCAACATGAAATATTTAAGATTTGTTTTTGTTTCCATAAAACATCTTGGAATTCATCTTAATATTTTATGAAGTAAAAAATGAATCCGTCAGTTTATTATATTAATGCATCTGTCTGATTAACATTAGATTAAGTAAGAGCCTGACTGCTTTTATTACAACAATGCATATTCTCAAGAGTCTGCTTTTACATAAATGACATTTATTGAACAATTACAGATAGAAGCCTTGAAATTAATATGGAATTTTTATTTTAGTGTAATTTTTAAAAATCCCAATATTTTGATTCTGTAATTGTTTTCTGCAGATTCTCCTGAGTCAGCTCAGAGAGAAATCAGTTTCTTTTTCCCAGACTTCTGTGTGGAGGAGTGGATGATAAAGGAGGAGCCATTGTTCAGATCAGGGCAGATGTGTTATGACCATCAAAACCAGATCCACACACTTTCTACACCAAGCTGACATCAGAACAGCCCACCACTGTCAAGAACATTAGTATAAGGACTATTACTGTTCATCCATTGGTCACATATATACACAGTGTGCCTCAGCTGAAGGGCACATGATTACCTGATGTCATATGAAGTAATTTCAAAGGACGGTAAATGTTTTTGTTTAATTTATTGTCATTAGAAAACACCAATAAACACCAATTTAAAAAAGTAGTCTTGATATCATACAAAACAACACAATGCCGTAAATGAGTGCATTTTTATTATAACAAACATCATGTCCAGGCTTCACTGTAAATAGTGCAATCATCACAATCAGTTTCCTGAGCCATACAGATTGCAGGACAGCAGCAACTACAAGTGGTGCATCAATGCCAAGTAGCAAAACTATGAAATATTTATATCATGAAAATTAATACGGTAATTATAGCTTTACACATATATTAATGCTCAGACATATCTTAAAATTTGAATGAAAATACTTTCTGGATTAAACTATTTTCTAGTTCAGTGCCAAGCAATGATTTCTTTACACTGATGTTGAAACAAGCTGTCAGCTGTGATATAAACTGTGATATGATTTTTTTTGAATATGGTATTCACTGTAACATATCATGTTTTGTTTTTTCTCTTGCTAGGCGTGTGTTTGACCAAAGGTCTATTGTAAGAGTCTCCAACATGTCAGTAAAACATACATCATACAGTATTAAATACACAAAAGTCTCACTTATGTCCTTTCACAGCTGTCAGACCTTAAAGATTTCTCCACAAAAACCTGTTTATTTTATTTCACAGTCATCATTGTAATCGTTTTTGGCTTCTTCCTGTCTCCCCTGCGCTCAAGTGTTTTGTGTTGCCACCTGTTTGAGAGTTTCCACAGGTTTCATAACCTCATACGTGGTGAGGGACTTCTTCACCTTCCCGTTCTTGTCCACCTGGTGGATGCTCTGTGTCACTGTAATGGTCACCTGCTTGGTCGACATCCGGTTGTCCTGCCATTTTGTCTGTTAACGGAGAATAAATGGACAATAAAAAATGAAGCACTGACACTGTGGTAAAAATTGTCTAAAGAAAGGGAGGTTAAGCATAGCACACATGCTGGTTTAACTTTTTTTTTTTTTTTAGAAGTGATTAAATTATATGAATCAGTTTAGCTCTAAATGTAATGCATATAAATGAATACAGTGGTTGGAGGAGATGGTCTTATATGCAGGGCTCTTAAAACTCATCAATTTTGCAAGAAAAGAAAAGGTGCTGTGATGGTGTGAACCGTCTCAAGCTTTTAAACACATTTACAGTAGGAGAGGCTTACAATCTCTTCAGTGTGCAGAACACTTCTGCGCTGCACTGTGGTTCCAGATGAAGGTAGCACTGTGTCCTGTGGCGGAGAGGCCAGTATTGGAGGTGTGCTGCTGGGTGTCAAGTCATTCAGGCTAGCTTCAGACACGGCTGAGCAGACCTTGAGGTAAGCCTGAGCCGGTGGTGGGAGGCCGTCTTCAAAGAAATCTGGAACTGTAACAATGCAGAGCCTCAGCTGTGTTGTTTGTAGCAACTACGACAGTGGATCTGTTCAGTGCAACCTTGGGTCACTCAGAATCATGAATAAAAAGCATATAAGCACCTGCTCAGTTAATCAACAAAGCATAAGCAATTAAATATATGCATCTGCAGTTTGTAGATACTATATTTATTATATATCTCTGATAATTACCAGTACCCTAGTACCTGTTACTGTACTGGAGTGATAAAAGTGTATGAATTAAATATTCAGTTTACAGATTTGTTTCATGGACCTGTGGCATTCAGATTCAAGATTCTTGAGCACAAAAAATAACATTATGAGGGCTATATGAGCAAAACAATAATGTATACAATGTATAGAACTGCCCAGCATATGGATTTATTATGTTTTACATGTAGTTACTGACAAAAAAGGACATTAAACATTTGATGCAAACAAGATCAAATATGAGTAATAAATGCTACTTCTTAGAATCTGTGTGAAAGGCTCAGTGTGAAATATACATTTAAACAGGAATTCTTTAATCTGTAGGAGACTGTGGCCTATTTACATGTGCATGGAGCTAATTTGTTCTGCTTATCCACTCAGGGTCGCGGGGGGGCTAGAGCCTATCCCAGCTGGCATAGGGCAAGATTCAATTACAAAAAATGTTTTAGCCCTGACAAGATGACTACTATGCTACAGTTAGTTACTATTTAGAGTAAAAGGGGCCACTGGTAAATCAAACAGCAACTGCTACCACTGAACTGACTGGAACAGTAAGCTGTGATCAGTTATGGAAACCCCATCCAGAAATGTTTCTGGTGTGCACATTATTGGATGGATGGATGTTGGCTTTTTACAGATGTGTGTACACATATTGTCTCCTCATTAATGTTTGATCATGTATTTAAGTATAACAGATGGCATATGTTGTCAGCTGGGCAAAACCAACACAAAAAAATCAAGACATTTTAATTAATATCTTATACATATATATGTACTGATACGAATTTGTAACTACTCTTTTTATTATTATTATTGTTTTTCATCTATGTGGTTCCCAGCTGCTGATTAATTTGGCCAGTTCTGGATCTGTTTTATCCCTTCATATTGAAGCTTAACTCAATTTGCCTTAACAATCACATCAAGGCTCTTCTGCCTGCATTCACTTACAGCTGTATCTGTTGCCATGAGAGCTGAGCCCTGTTTCAGCACAGTGGCTTTTGATGCAGCCCATCATCCCCATTTACTGATTCATCTCCCCTTGGCTTCAAAGAAAAGCAAAGAAAAGTAGAGGATCCATCTAAGAGATCCATCTCCTTCTGATGTCCTGACCTGTATGTAGAGACAGAAGTGACTAACTGGATACTAGAAGAACAAAGGTCTCCAAAGCTGATGCTTCACTCATATTTCAGCTTTCTTTCTTGTGCACAATGGATTCTTGTTAAAAACGGCTGTGCAAAACAGTGGGAAACTGCTTGACATGAAAAGGCATGCTATGTTAGTCTTACCCTACTGGGGAAGCAACAGATTAATGCATACTCCACTTCACTTTGATAGCAAGAGTGTAAAGAATGGACAAGTCATTGCTAGTCCATTCAAACTGCTTTCTGCAGTATGACCCTAAGCCTGAACTCTCCTAGCCTGGTGTGCCTCACTCATTTAAAACATCTTTACGGCAACAACATTAGAAACAAAAAATTGGTGCAAAAATGATACAGACTTCAAATCAGCGGTTACAAATATATCAGGTTCTGCTGTGGGAGCCTAATACTGTACTTCTTCATACAGTAGTGAAGGATTATTTTCAGCAGTTAAATTAATGCCTGTTCCTGTTCAGAGATTAATTCCATATTCATTCAGTCATCCGCATAACGACACAGCAATTCATTCTTCTTACCAGGGCTGATTGTTTTCTCAGAAGTGAAGCCGGCCTCAGAATTCTCAGAGGGGATGCTCTGGATGGATGACAGGGGGATATCTGTGTCTGTGCTTGTCAGCCATGTCGACTCCGTCTCTTTTGTCCAGCTCTCCAGATAGCGAGGCTCCAGAGCGTCAGTTCTGCTGCCCCCACAGCCCATAGCTCTTCACTTCCAGACTCGACAGATTTACACTGGAAGTAATTTCAATCATAGGGAAACTGTTATATCTGTGATCCTGTGTTAAATGTGTGTCCTAGTGATCCAGTTATTCTTTACACAACATACACTGCAAAATTATTCAAATGAGTTAAAATGATTATATAATTAATCTGTTTGCTTTACATTGTAAATGAGCAGTTTGACCTCTACAACACAGAAAACAATTATCTAAATACATTTATTTATACACTCTATTCTCTCATAGGACACAAACGCATACTCACAGCACAGCACACAGCTGTGGGAAAAACCGAGGGCCCTCATAAAGTTAGCATCCAGTGACTTCTATCCTGCAAAGAGCAGAATATGTGGTGTTAACTCAGCTATGTTTAGGTTTCTTTAAGACCATTTAAAAGCAGCATCTTCTGATGATCAAGTATACCAGGCAGACAATGTTACTCAGATGTAGTCACGTTAAATGAAGACAGCCGAAAGATGAAAGAAGTGTGTTTGTGTTTTGCCTTTTCTATCCATCTATCTGTCTATGCACATTATGGGTGACTGAGATTTGATGACTCAAGTCTCCCTCAAATTATACGCAGATAAAATCTCAGTGTAACTGATTGACTGACGCTGAATGAGCTGTACAATCAGACCTCCCATGGCTCTTTATACCGTCGTGTTTAACTTATATTTACCTGGCTTTCCTTAGACCACGTAGGTGGCTATAAATGGATAATATCAGCGCTGCTGTAAAGGCAAAAAAAGGCGCATATAGGCTATTATATAAGCGAATAAAAATGCACAGATTATAGTATGTCGATCTGTCAGCTGTCGATACATTGGCAGCTTTCGCACCACTGTCATCTTCACAGGCCATAAGAAAATATCAGTGGCAGCGTGAAAAACATAAGCATAAAAACGAGACGTAAAGATGTATGGCAGAAACACGAACGGCGCTATAATGCAGATAAATTAAACACTGAGCACTAAAAGATGATCTCTAAAGGCTTACGGATGCTGGAAAAGTCCGATTTTTGTCTCGCCTCGGCGCTTCTTCTGTGTGTCGTCTGCCAGTCAGACCTGTAACATATTGTTAATAATGACACAACCCTGATCGGTAACAGACGGCGCGTCTGCACGCCGCTGCACCACCAGCTTCTTCAGTCATCCTCCTGTGAACACATCAAAGGTGGATCTGTTAAGGAACGGTGGATGTTAAATTGCCCATCCTCTTATCCTGAGGATGAGGGGGGTGTCTTTGAATTCAAGTACAAAAGTATTACCTCAGCTGTTGCCAGGTAAACTTCAAAATAAAATAACTGTCCTCTGTGGCACTGGCGCTCGCTGTGATTGACAGATGTGTCACTTTTTACCGTTGTACCTGATCCCTAATTTCTTGTCCACGTGGTCTTCAGAAAAGTGTTCACAGTCCTGACAAAAACTGATTTGGCTACTGTATAGTTTCACATCAGTTATAATGTTTGATCTTCTGGATAAATGGACTGGTTCTTATATAGCGCTTTTTCAGCTCTGTTTTGAGCCCTCAAAGCGCTTTTGATCTACCACAAACCTCATTCACACACATTCTTACAAGCACTTTTTCTACACGTAAGTGCTTTCTATCCAACATTCACACTCCGATGAACGCATCGGGAGCAACTCGCCCAAGGATACTGTGGCATGCAGACCTGGAACAGCCAGGAATCGAACCACCAACCTTCCGATTAGTAGATGACCTGCTCTACCTCCTGAGCCACAGCCACCCCTGATAACCCTAGATAACCCTAACACCGTTAACCCTAACACCCTTTGCAGACATTTTCAGCAATGCCTGAAAGGGGAAACACCCAGCCCAGTCATTCATTTAAAAGGCAGGGCTGACAACTATATTTAATAGTCTTAGTTATAAAGTGTTGAAACGTTAGTAGGCACTCACTTTATTACGTACACCTGCTAGTACCAGGTTGAACCCCTATCTGCCTTCAGAACTGTCTTAAATATTTGTGGCATAGATTCAAGAAGGTGCTGGAAACATTCTTCAGAGATTTTGGTCCATATTGACACGATAGCATCACACAGTTGCTGCAGATTTATCGGCTGCACATCCATGATGAGAATCTCCTGTTCCACCACGTCCCAAAAGTACTCTGTTGGATTGAGATCTGGTGACTGTGGAGGCCATTCGAGTACTGTGAACTCACTGTCATGTTCAAAAAACCAGTTTGAGATGACCTGAGTTTTGTGACATGATGCGTTATCCTGCTATAAGCAGGCGTCTGAAGATGGGTACACTGTTGTCATAAAGGGATGGACATGGTCAGCTGGAAGGGGCCCAAAAAATATCCCCTACCCCATTAGGCCACCAGCACCAGCATGAACAGTTGATACAAGGAAGGATGGTTCTATGCTTTTATGTTGTTTACAGCAGATTCTGACCCTACAATCTGAATGTTGCAGCAGAAATCAAACCAGGCAACATTTTTCCAATCTTTTTTTTTTTTTTTGGTCCAATTTTAGTGAGCCCCTGCAAATTGTAGCCTCAGTTTCCTATTCTTAGCTGACAGGCACCCGATGTGGTCTTCTGCTGCTGTAAGGTTCGAGGTGTTGTGCGTTCAGAGATGCTCTTCTGCATTTGAGTTATTGCTGCCTTCCTATCAGGTTCAAGCAGTCTGGCATCAACGAGGCATTTTCACGCAGAGAACTGTTGCTCACTGGATATTTTCTCTTTTTCAGACCATTCTCTGTAAACCCTAGAGTTGGTTGTGCAGGAAACTCCCAGTACATCAGCAGTTTCTGAAATACTTAGACCATGCCACGTTCAAAAACACTTAAATCCCCTTTCTTCCTCATTCTAATGCTCGGAACTTCAGCCATTGTCTTGCCTAAAGGCATTGAGCTGCTGCAATCTTTTAATTTGAGGTTATCCTCAACACAAACACACTGTTTACAGTTTACTATTGAAAATTGTGTACAGCCAAGAGTCAACAGAGCCAACAGTCCCATGTTTGAAGCTGCTTTATTGATTATTATGTTTTTACGCCCATGGTTTTCTACTCTGACTTGTCAAAGCATCCTATGCGAAGACGCCCTATAAACATTTAAATATGCTACTCAAGTACTGCCATCCGGTGGTAAAGTTCCCTTCACAACAAAGCAGCAGCGTCTCTCTCAAAACTGCATTTCACTGATTGCTTGTGAAACTTCTCACTTGGCAGCAAAGTGCACATTCATCACAGTTCTGTGCTGCGGTCAGAGTGATTTCCACAATGAATTGAAGGAACAATAAACAGCATCCCTCTTTGTGCTTTATTGCAGAGAGAGCACTACAGGTCTGCTTGTGGAAATCGAGGTCATTTATTTCTGACATCTCTGCTGCCAATAAAGCACACTGCAAAAAAAACAAAACAAAAAAAAAAAAACAGAGGCAGACTGGAGCTCAGACTCTGAAAATCAATTCACTAATGTGGAAGTTTGGCATTTGTTCCTGTCACAAAGGAAAGAGTTTATGTGCAACATTTTATGGTATATGCCCTGGCCAATTAGTGATGACCACTTTGAACACTGTATACCACTTTTTATGAAGTCCATCAAATTTCCGAAGACTTGACTTGATGCACAAAACACCTTAAAATACAGGTGGAAACATAACTTACAGATTGTCACTGTTTACTTGCTAATGTTGAGCGAGCTTACCATGAGCAGGTCTCACACTTCTGACCCCTTGTAACTTAAAATTGTCTGATGCACCACCCTCGTACACACAGGTGCATTAGACTAAAAGTAGACCACATATTTCACATCTGTATACAGTTAATTCTGCTTCACTCTGGGGAGTTTCTAAAAGACTAAACTGCCGATTGCCCTTTAAATACATAATCAACCATTAATTCGTGTAGATCTGGCAGATCCCGAGCTTAATCCCATCCCTGTGACTTCCTGAGCTCAGCCCTTGCCTCATTCCCCATGTCACCTGGCAAATAAATCTTGCATCGTGTGGACAGTCTGGTCAATATGAAGCCGGACAGCTTTGATTTGTATGTCCTGAGCCTCTGTCCTATTGGACTACTGGTCAATAGGCCTGTCTTCCCATTACCCTGGTGATTAATGTGGCACACAGCCAAATGCTACACTGGAGTAAATCATTTCAGCAGCAAACAAAGATGCATGCAGCAGCCTTCTTTTAACTGTGAGCAGGTCTATGATAAACTTTACCTGGGAAGTCCAGGTAAAGTTTCAGTCCCAGATTGTAGGTCTACCCCTCCACTGGTATCATTTAGTTAGCATGTACTTTTAAATTTAAAGTGCACCTATTATGTTTTCCCTTATTCTTTCACTCATATATATACTGTTACAGTCGTGGATGCTCATATTAAACATGGCTTAAGTTTCAAATAATGAGCTCCGAATGCTTGGTTTCAGACAGTTTTTAAAACTTTTTGAAAAACCTTGAAAGGTTTTAAAATGTTACAGCTCCGGCTTTGAGCACTAGAACCCCACCGGCTATTCAAAACTTCTGTTTGCGAGGGGCAGCTAATCAGCAGAAAGGGAGGGCATCATTAAAGGAAGGGAAGCCAAAACGACATGTTTCCAACAGAGGATAAACTGAGGGGCTGCACCAAAGCCCAGTATTATTTTGAATTTTGAATCATGCAAAGCTAATCTAGGTCCAAGAATTAAAATACGGAGCTGGAAAGGTCCACTTTCAAACTTCTTTAAGACCTTTAACGTATTATAGTACTCAAAGGAGTTACTAAGAGCATTGTAACATTAACAATGTCTTATTTAAGCATCCCAGAAACTATACTGATTACTTAGAAATGAGGCACATTTCTTTGAACACTTCTTTGAATGTGTTGTCATATTCCCTTTAAATTTGTATACAGTCTGTATGAGTTAAACCAAAATGCCTTAAACCTCCGCTTGTTTTCACAGCTGTTTAATGTTGATAGCAGAAAATAAGCACTCTCCACTGATTTGCAAAGTTTCTGTGAGAGAGAAAAGAACTTTTTCTGGCAAATTCTGTTAGGCGAGGGAGTGAATGAACCCATGTGCAACAGTGAAGCCGCCAAATCCAAACTTTCGCTGGGATTTCAGTGAGACAGTGAGTGAGTTACAGCACTGGAAAACTAATTAGGATGCTTGGAGCTTGGGAAAGGGAAAAACATGGTTTTGCAATCAGGTTAGCCAGAATATTGACCAAAGGTATCCCATACTGCTTTAAAACTTACCTTTAAAATGAATACTCAGTTTTTTATAGTTTCAACTCTTTAAATTAACATCACAGAAAAAAAACAAAACAAAAAAAAACCTTTGGGGGGGGGGGCACTGAAATATTATCATGTCCACTTGTTTAGATTCCATCAGCAAATTGTTGATACTGGAGCTGCCAGCGGCACAAAGAGCAGCTTATCCAGATTGAGGTTTGCCTGGAGGTTGTGGTTCAACGGCATCAATCACATCTTGGGGTGTTTTTCTGGCAGAGACGCACCTCCTCTCTTCAGACTGGCAGCGGCAATCTCCCCCTCTCACGTGGCTCTGTGCCAGAGATCTCTCCAGAGGTTGTGTTCTTTCAATCCATCACGGCCTCGGCGAACATGACACCTTTCATTAGTGCAAAGTGTTCCAGAGGAAAGGAACTACCATTGCCCCAAATAAGCATGCATGGCCAAAATGAAAGTATTTACTCAGTCAGTGTAATGAGATGTGGATGGGTTTATTTACATGGGGACAAGAAGGCTCAACTTAACACTTTTGAAAAAGTTTTGATGACACAATTTGTAGAAATCAGTAACAAATCTGCTTGCAGCTCAATCTTTTTATTATAAGGGGAATGTCTTCTGGACTGAGCCCTAATGGAAGCAGGGGAAAGAAACTGCATAGCACAGCATCTTTAAGTATATATATATATATCCTCCTTCCTATTAAAAAATGCTAATCTGAGAACATGCTGTATAAATTCATGTATTTCATCATATCTTGATGAAACAGCCTTTTATGTTATTTAATTACCTAAGTAGCATGAAAAAAAAACCTCTGTGAGTTCTTGTGCAGCACTAAAAGTCAAGTTTGCCCTAAAAATGATTAATATTGCCTCCATAACAAACTCATTCTCCATGACTGATTTATGTAATTTCAGTTACTGTCATTTACATTATCAGGAGAAGTGCTAAAATTGATCTTTAGCCACTCTTCTGGCCCCAATTGATATTTCTGCCTTTTAATTTCTGGTGAAGGCTGGCCCATAAACGCAGCCTTTGCACTTTACATGCTCCATTCGTTTTATCCCGCTAAACACACATCTCTAATCCTATCAAAGGCAAGGAATATTCCAGAAAGGCCAATAGTGGGGGCTTAAGAAGCAAGAAAGCGGAGCATTAGTATTCATGGAATTTTTTTGGAGAGACCCTTAGTTTTAGGGAAATTATTTCATGAAACTGATGGAGCTTACGTAAACAAACGATGGGAGCCACCCCAAGCAGCAGAAAGTCTCAGCAGAGATGAAGCCAAAAAATTCACTTAAAAGGGTGATGAAGTCTTGGGTTCAACTGAATTCTATAAAATGTTTAATGTTGGTGTCTCAGAAGAGGAGGTCTGTAGGTACAACATCTCACACTCCTATTGTTCATCCTCTTAGCTGCCTTTTATCTAAAACTGATCAAACTGATTGTATTTAAGGAGAGCATCTGTTTGTGCTGTTGATGCTTTGCTGATGCACTGATACAGAAACTGAAAGGGGGACAGAAAGTAAATGTCCAGTGACTGTTTTGTGATGAAAATCTTGATGCCAATATGGATGACTTTTGGTTCCATACCCACTGAAAATGCTTAGAGAAAATCTGACCATGTTTAAAGATTTTAGAGATGACCACCTGGACCACTGGTCCACCTGATGATGGTAGGCTCCTTCCCAAATGCTGCATGGAAATCAAAATTGATGTGCAGTGTTAATCAGTGTCCTAAATGTGGGTTATTAAGTTCAACATTAACGTGTTGAAATGCCACACATTGTTATTACTGTATGGTCAAATTACTTGGCTGGTTGAGGACTGTGCATTTAGACGATGTCTGCTATGTGGTCTTTTCTCTGTTGTATAGCTGCAGCCAGCTTTCTTTTCTTTGCTCCTTTATGCATACCAAAGCAATACATAGAAAAGTGCATGAAAATAACTTCTACTGTCAAGTGGAGATGTGACTCTCCTTGCCTTTTGTGCCATGTTAGCAATTTATGTTGTGAAAATTGTTTTATTCTGTAATAAATGGAGACTAACAAAGACAAAGCCAAATATTTCATTTCTTTCATCAAAAATTAGTTGAAAAAATATTTACTTTATATGTTAAGCACCATTCACAAAGTTCATGCCACAAATTGTAGGAGCCTTACAGAGGCTAAAATATCCTCTCAAGTCGTGTTATGAGTGACACAAAACAAGTATGGGAGCTATAATAAGCTCTACAAATGTCACAGCATTTACTGTATCATAATATATTTTGAATTATATGTCTAAATGGCTTTGGAACACCAAAATCAATAAATGTGATTGTATGCAGGCAGTGAATCCTCATGGCAATGCTGCAGCAGTCTTCCTTTTTAGTGAAATGGCCACAAAGCTTGTAAATTAATTGGCCCAAGAATGACACTAAAACTCATGTAATAGGAAAGAGGTCCTTAGGGGAAGCATGAAATTGCTCAGTAAATGTCAGGCTTATTCTCATTTCACCTTCACAGCTCTGTATAAATTTAGGCTTATACGTAGCCGCAGAAAAAAGGGTGATGGGGTCATAATCAGCAGGGTTTTACATTTTGAGCATCAAGAATATCTGCTACAAATTTAGGTATCCTATGATGTTAAGAGTCTGGCCTGTCCATAGCTGCAGGGAACGTCACAGGGTATGCTCAGTGAGTTTATCTGCATTGTTCCCCTTGATAGTAGAATTTTCCCTTTTCTGGAAGGTGTACATCAGCCATTTGTGTTGAAATACTAAGAAAATCTCTTCTGCAAAGCTGTACTAATAACAGTAGCCTAAATAGAAAGCTCCCAATTAGACATAAGGCCAACATCACTTTGATGTAAGAAGTATTTATCATACAGCAGTTAAACAAATGCACAGGTCTGGACAGCTTGTCCTGAGTTATCATTAACTGTGATGGACAGTGACAGTGACTTAAACCTGACTACCTGCCCATTTATTGACTGGCATGCAGCTAATGCCTCTAAATGCATAAGGACATCTTTGAAAACAAAGTTGAATTAGTTTGTGTGGGTTTTTTTTTTTTTAAAGTATTAATAATATGAGTGTCCACCCCAATTATGCAGACTAATATAACTCTGGGAGGTTATTTTCTTTTTAATGGGAGTAAAAGATACCGTACGTAATGTATCAGACTTGATTTAATTTTCTGCGTCTGATTAGCTGCACAGCTATTTCACAGCATGAGTGACATTTTGACAGTGTAATTTCTGCCATTGTTTGAAAAGTGCCCTAGCACTGTCAAGAGCCATCAGAAGCTAATGAGCCAGTGAGATAATTTGGGTAATTAGTCACTCTATACTCTTTGAGTGCAGAGTGACTAATTACTTTGAAGAATGATAATGTGCCCTCAGGGGAGCAGTCAGACATTTATAAAGTCAATAGTATCAGTCAAAGAGCTAATATAGATTCATTTCTGATATTTTTATACAAAAGGCATAAAATGAGTGGTGGATCTTCAAACAGCACGAGTGAGTTTACCTTAAACCTGTTTGCTTAAAATGTTATGGATATGTTAATTTAGAATCTATAAGATAAAACATATTTTTTTCTATTACATTTTCACAGCACACACTAGAGAAGATTATCATCCATCTCATGTCTGCTTACTATCTAGCCCTTCTAATTAAAGGATGAGCGGTGTGGCTAAGTTACAGTAATAATGAATTGCTGAACCAGGGGATCATGCAGCAGCACTTGTGTGAGTTAACTTATTTTTTTTTAATTAAAGTGATAAAATTAAAAAAAAAAAAGTTGGGACACTGTGTAAAATGTAAATAAAAAATAGAATACACTGATTTGCAAATCTCATAAAAGTAAGTAACAGCTGGAGGAACATTTTGCAACTAATTGGGTTAATTGGCAACAGGTCGGTAACATGAGCGAGTATAAAAGAGCATCTTAGAGGGGCAGAAGTAAAGATAGGCAGAGGTTCACCAATCTCCAAAAAAACTGCATCTACAAATTGTGGAACAATTTCAGAATAATTAGGGCGACTTTGAATATCTTATCATCTGCAGTAAAATAATCCCATCAAAATATTCTGAGAATCTGGAGAAATCTCTGTACGCAAGGGACAAAGATTTCACGGGCCCTAAGGCAGCAACCAAAACAGGGATGATTCTGTCATGAAAATCACTGTATGGGCTCAGGAAAACTTCCAGAAATCACTGTCTGTGAACACAGTTCACCGTGCCATCCACAAATGCAGGTTAAAGCTCTATCATGCAAAGAAGAAGACTTAAGTAAACAAGATTCAGAAGTGCCCCAGTCTTCTCTGGGCCAAAGCTCATTTAAAATGAGCTTCGACTGAGGCAAAATGGAAAACTGTTCTGTGGTCAGACGAATCCAAATTTGAAATTCTTTTTGGAAAACATGGACGCCAT
>VVAS01119231.1:6555-17354 GCA_015103295.1 Ptychochromis oligacanthus
CACGCACCAGCAACTGAAGAAGAAAAACTCCAGCAAAGAGGCAAAAAGCAAGAATTACGTGTCTGTTTTCATAACTGTGTTGTTGTTGTCCTTGCCGTTCACTCTGACTTTATTTTTCTGTGAAAAAAGTAGATGTGTTTGTCTTGACTTTGCCGTCAGGAGGTCAGAAAATCTTCTCAAATTAGCAAGTGAATAAAAACTGAGGAAAAAAGAGAAGCAAGCTACTGTTTGCAGACCAGAGTCCACGTATAAAAACAAAAAAATATTAAATATTTCTGTGGAAGTGCTTCCTGGATTTAAACAGGATATGCTTGAGGTGCACTTTGGAAGGCAATCAGGCTTAAAAAACTCCCAGACACTCTCCTTTAAATTACAAAATAGTGTCAACATACAGACATCAGAAATACTTGTCAAAATGACACCATCTTATTCCTTCATACACTGACACCCTTTTAGACCACTACACCTTGCCTAAGTTTGAAGATGGAACCACCAGTAGAACAAAGCCATTTCTCCATGAAATGTGTTTAATTCCCTTATAAAGCTTGTGTGTTGAAACACTTCTGACTTTTTTAGATTAAACGTTATGGTGTTATGATGTTATTGAACATGAAAAACAGATGCAGGTTAGAGAAATTGCAACTTTAGAATATGTCATAAAAAGCAAAAATTTTGTTCAAAGATAGGGTGGGAATCAAAGTAACACGTGATACAATACTATCATGATACACTGCCCACGATAACAATGGTGTCTTGATACAGTGATTCTGCAATATTCTATACATTGCAAGAAAATCATCTATAATATTTATGTAACTGGATAAGAAAATATAGCCCCAAAAAAGGCAAAAATCAGGATTTAAAAAAACATTTTTTTTTTTTTTTGGGCACAATTGCTTTGTCAGTGCAAGGGTTAAAGTAAAGTTGAGAATCACAGTGTAATACCCAATGCAATACTATCATAGTACATTGCCCATAATATAGAGATAATACCATACATTGCAAGTAAATCATCAACAATACATCCTAATATCTGAGGAAAAAACAGCCCTAATATGCCAAAAGCCGGGAATGATTTGTATTTACTTGCACAATGGTGTTGTCACCACAGTGTGTTTGTCAGTTATCATTATTGTTACATTTTAATCTGCTTCCCCTGCTGTCTGCGCTGTCCGCCATTTTCCCCATTCACAAATCTGTGCGGAAAAGTTGAACTTTGGCTGTACACCTCAGTGCAGCTGCAGAGCGACCTGCATCAGCAGCGAGGCAGTTAGTTCAGTGTACGCCCACGCCCACATCATTCACACGCGTATGATTAAGTGTTGTGCACACGTGGGAGGGTGTTTAATAAGGTGTCCCGTAGAGCAGCAGGACAAGCGTCCCGCTGAGATCCCCGTGACTATAAAACACAAGCTGCTCACGCTGCTGAGCGCCGGGTCCAGCCTCCGTACTGCATCAGGTAAACAGGTATTTATTGCTGCCACATCACATCACCTTGTAGTACATCACTCCCCAGTTTCCTAGCAACATTCTCCATTAAGTCCAGCACTAATGGATTCTTGCTACCCTGTTGAATTCGGAGGCAGTTAGGACCTTAAGTCGTACCCGCCGCTGTGTGAGCAGTGATTCGATTGGCCGTCAAGCACTGCTGGTTTCAGCAGCCGCAGGTCAGTTCTGCTGCAAACTTTCCCCTTCACTGAAGCTGGTAACTGATTTTCTAACAAATGTGACCTGTGACTGTGTTTGGTATAAGCAGTGCTGCAGATTGTTTTGTTTTTTTGTTAAAGGTGTTATACATTACCTTGCAAAGGCATTTTTATATTACAATCAGTCCACTGGCTCCCTCACTGCTCCATGTTTAAATCATGACGGCTGCATTGCCGCAGTTTGGTGTAACCAAACAAACACGAGAATTTTGTGCACAGATAGATTTATAAATGAGATGTGTCCTCAATTCCTCATACAGTTCCTCTGAAAAAACAAGAGAAGAAAAACAAATTAAATCCAAAACACATCAATACTGGTGCATTTCCCCCAACACTAAAAATAATTTTAACATCTGAGCTCTAAGAAAGCAAAAAAAACAGAATACAAGGAAAACTCATGCTCACGTTGATGGATTACACATCGTAATTGAGTATTCTGGTTGATTTATTCCATTGTGTGGAAGTGAATGTAAATCAATGGCTTCCTGGAACAGTAGAAAATAAATCCCAAGTCCAAAACTGTACAGCATGCACTTAAAAATTTACAAGACGCAGCTAAATAGGCTTATTTCATACAAATAAAGTCCAAAATTTGAAAGTACGTTACTGTTTGCATTCATTTCTGTAGTCTGTTTAAAAAAAAAAAAAAGACTACATGTTCGAGTTTATGGATTACACAACTTAACTGAGTTTTATAACTGATTTCTAGATCATGTAGAAATGAGTGGAGATCAACGAGACAGCAGAAAAATACAGCATTTTCTTAAAAATGTACGGCGAAGATCTACAACCATGCTGCTGATATAAATTTCTGACACACATTTTCTACATTTTTAGGCAGCAATTGATTTGCATTAGTATCTGTAGTGTAAAAAGAAGACTTTGAGTTTTCTAATTGATTTTGAGACGATATGGAAAAATTATGGAGATAAATGGCTGCTTGGAACAGCCGAAAAATACATCCAAAGTCCAGAAATGTACAGCATGCATTTAAAGATTCATAGCAAATATGTGAAGTATATACAAATATAACTTTCATATAATTAATTATATAAAGTCCAAAATGTAAAAATGTTTTACAGTGTAGCTTAATGTTTTGCAAAATTCGCTGAGGTTTTAGATTTTTAGATGTTTTCTACATTACTGAGCAGCCATAGATTTCCATTAATTTCTGTAGTGCATTAAAATAAGACGAAATGTTTAAGCTTATGGATTATACAACTTAACTGAATTTTCTAACTGATTTAAAGATCAAATGGAAATGAATGAAGATCAATGGCTGCCTAATAAAGGTGTTTCACACCTGTGCTGTTTAGTCTGTTTAAATCAAACTCTGGTTCATTTCTCCCGGTGCGGTTCGTTTGTGCAGGTGTGAACACAATAATTGTACTGCGGACCAAAACAACTGCACCGAGACCCTTTGGAGGAGGTGGTCTCTGTCCAGTTCCAAAGTAACTCCAGAGCGGTTCGTTTATGGTGAGAATGTGATCCGACCTCGATCCGACCAAACTACCAGGTGTACGCTGCAAGTTTGAGCTAAACACTTTCCCGTACCCAGGTATATTTTGCATTCTGGGATGCGGTAGAGTACCACAGATGTGCAGGGTACACAAATTGTAGAATATTCCCCAGATAAATACGAATGTTAGGAATAAATTCTCCATATTATCCACTAGTTCAGAACTGCTCCTGCCGCAGCACATCTGACCGTGCTCATGTGGTTTGTAGAGACGCATTTTGGTTCGCTTGGACTTTCCTCTGTGTGAAAAATCAAACTATGGGAAAAAAATACAAGTTTATAAACTCATCAACTGATTCGAACCAGAGTGAAAATGCCCTAAAACTGTAAGGTATGCCATTAAAAATGTACTGCAAACATATCCCACCTTGCTGTTCTAGATTTTTAACAAACCATTTCTGCCATATTAAGCAACCATTGATTTTCATTGATATCTGTACTGTATTAAAAATGTGCATGTGAATGGATTAAACAGCCTAATTAAAATGAATCCTAACATCCCTCAGTGTTTAAATCATGATGACTGAGCTGCTGCAGTTTTCTGTAACCAAATAAATCCAAGCATCCTGCACGCAGTTTTAAATGAGATATGTCCTCAGTTACTCACACAGTTCCTCTGGAAAAGAACACAAGGGAAGAAAAACAAATAAGAAAAAGTTTCAAGAAGGGAAGAAAAACAAAAACCAAAAACACATCAATACAAATGTATTTTCCCCCCCAAAACTAAGAATAATCTGAGCCTCTGAGCTCCAAGAAAGCAAGAAAAACAGAATCGTTTCCATGAAAAAACAAATTCATATCCATAAAATGAAGAGAAATTGCAGCTGCGCCGTCATATTTTACACAGAGCCTCTTTAACATATCATGTCTGGAGGCAACAAGACGGAAAAAAATGAATCAGACCAATTTGCCTAGGAGGGGAATGTGGATATAAATAATGCCTAAGTGCTGTCTCAGCCTGTTTCATCCCTCGGTGAAAATCAGATTTCATTCGGTCCGGTGCAGATGTGAAATTAATCTGTGGCCAATTTGTTTAAAGTAGGGCTGCCAACAGCTCATCTAATTCTGCCCATCGATCTGTCCATTTATTTAACCGAAAGCCTTCCTCCATCCCTGCAACACAAAGGATACTGACCGAACACAGTGAAATGCCCTTGAGCATGGCAGTCAGTCAGGGATGTGTGGAGACAGTATTTTTCTTTGGCTGACCTTGCAGGGACAGTTTTTTTGTATGAATCAGTGGACATCCTTCTTTTCTCTGAATGAAGTGTTATTTGTACTGGTACACACTTAAAAAAAAAAGACCCCTTAGGGAGTTTCAGTAAAACACTGTCACCCTCTTGTTTTTAAATCCTTATTTAATTATGGAAACTCCTGCTGAGGACATCTGTGTCACTTCAGGAGCTGAAGCTCCACAGAGACTGAAACCTGAGGGCTGGGCGTTGCTCCGAGCGAACCAGTTTATATGATGCGTTGTCCAATAATGACTAAAGACTACCCGTGCTTAATGAGCCTGCCTGCATTAACAGCACAAAAAAAGACTGAGAGAAGTTCCAAATCCTGCCAGCTTTCTCAGCTTTCTGTTAGATGATAGCATCAAGCACTTCAGGTGAAACACGATGACCCACACAATGGAGGCGTGTGAAATATTTGATGCGTTTTCTTTGCTGCAGTCGGTGGCGGTGAGGATCTGCGGCGCTACTGGTCGGACTACCTGAGACGGACTCACGTTCTGGTGTACGTGGTGGACTCCTCTGACAGGAGCCGTCTCCCTTTGGCTAAGGCTGAACTGCACCGCCTCCTGAGGGTGGAGCCCCAGCTGCCCGTGGTTGTCCTGGGAAACAAGCAGGTAAACTATACAGGTGTTTTGTTTGTTTGTTGTTGTTTTTTGTTTTGTTTTTTTTGTCTTTTTGCATGTTTTCATCCAGTTTATACACAGAAAGCCCAAAATGATAAAAGTATTTGAAATGACAGCTAAACCTTGCGGCTGTTTTAGATTTTTGGACAAACCTTTCAAGTCATTCTAGGCAACCACTGATTTCCATTAATATCTGTAATGAGTAAAAATAATACTAATTAACTAATTAAGTGTAATTGATTTGAAGGTGATATGGAAATTATGAGATCTACGGTCTGAAACAGTACAAAAATACATCCTGAGTCCCAAACCTTACAGCATGCCCCTATAAAATTACAGCAAACATGTAAAATGTGCACCAATATGACTTTTATTTTGCTAAACTTGCTACAGCTTTTAGATTTTTTTGGTGAATAGTCAACCACTGATTTCCATTCATTTCTGTACTGCATTAAAAAAAGACTAAATGTCTATGTTTATGGATTATAGGCCTAATCTAAATTACTTATTGATTATATGGAAATTAATGGAAATCAAGAGCAGCCCGGAACAGCAAATCTATTAAAAGTCTAAAACTCAACAGAATTCCCTTAAAAATGGCAACCATTGGTTTCCATTAATTTCTTTAATGGAATAATTTTTTTTGATGGATTACAAACTATAAATTATAGTTTGTTTCATATATTGAGTTTTCTTCTTGAATTATAGGTTATATGGAAATGAATGGAGCTCAGTGGCTGTCTGGAACAGCAGAAAAATCCACCAAAAGTCTAAAATTGTACATCACGCTCTTAAATGTACAGCAAACATGTACAACCTTGCTGTTGGTTACATTTTTTGACAAATCATGTCTACACTTCCTACCATTGTTATCCCTCCTGCATAAAACTGAAGACTTCACATTTAGGGTTGATGGGTTCAACAACCTAACTGAGTTTTTAAATTGATGTAGAGATTATGTGGAAATTAATGGAGATCAATGGCTGCCTGAAATGGCTGAAAAACACACTTAAAGAGATTTCAAGATTTTTAAAAAAGATGTACAAGCTTGCTGTTGTATTTTTTGGATTCCTGTTTCATATTCTATCATTCTATCATATTCTAAGCAGCCACTGATTTCCTTTAATTTCTGTTCTGTATAAAATTTACAAGCACTTTTCCTTTTAAACAGTTATGGATAATATAATCCAATAGCGCTTTACATGTTTTTAAACAGTTTCTTATGGAAATTAGTGGAAACCAATGGCTGCCAAAAGTAGTAGGAAAATAAATCTGAAGTCAAATCTGTACATTATGCATTTAAAATGTAGAGCAGAGCTGTACAGTCTTGGTGTAGTTGTACATTTTTGAATGTACCTTACAAACCATTCTAGGCAGCCATTGATTTACGCTCATTTCCCTTCTGTATAAAAAGTTAAAGAGGTAAAACTTACAAAAGAAACTGCTCCTGTAAGCACTTTCTGTAATCAGACAGCAACAGGAGGAAGAGCGTTAAGATTAAGTATGAATTATTTTTCCTTCAAAATAAATACTTACCTGTTTAAACCGGTTTAAACAGGTTTTTTAAACATTTAAACCAGTTTTTACCGTTTTAAATTTTTAAATAAAGGTGCGCATGCGACTAGGTTCATAACCAGAAGAGGACGATCCATCAGAGTCCTGAAATGCATTTCCTCCTCAGCTCATATTTCCTCAAAGTGTGCAGCACTTGTGGAATTATGCATAACCCTTCGGGGGAAGAAGGAATATTACTCACATTTAATGTTGGATCACTGCAGCTTGATCCCCTCAGTACTGTCAGTTACTTGCAGTATTAGCAAGAAAAAAATTACCTGTAACCCTGGAGAGCTGGTGCAGTCTGATTAGATAGGATGTCATGTTTAAAACATGGAGAGGCTCTACAGGTGTGAAATGAACAGACTGCTCTTTCTCTGCTTTCATCTGTGAAATTAACAAGGAAATTTGGATCATCAAGCAGAATGGAGAGCACACTTTTCAAACCTATTGATATGAAAGTAGTACAGGAATTCAGATTTTCCATCAGGTTGTTCTGGTAAGCTTTGAAGTTTTACATCAATATGCACAACAAATACAACAATTCCCAGCGGTTTTGGTGATTTGCAGATCAAAAGATGTGTAAGCATCAGTTAGAAAGTTTAGCTGAATAATGAACGGTTGTTGGATGTCTGGATGAAACGTAATCACGTCTATTTTCGGTTGGGCATGTTTCATATGAGAATATGGTAAAGTATATTTAAAAAAAACCTGGTCAAACAAACGTTTGATATGGAAATGTCCAAATCAGTCCTAATTTTTAGAGTTAAACCACTTATGCATGGATGAGTCTCATTATTTTATGCCAAATTAGGGGCGTCAGTTTAGCTCACTGGTTGAGCGGGTGACCATATGCCACACGGCTGAAATGCAGCGGCCTGGGTTCAAGTCCGACCCGTGGCCCTTTCCTGCTCTCTTTCCTGTCTACTCTTCACTGCTGCACTATCTAATAAAAAGGTGAACAGTGCCTAAAATTTAATGCCGAATTATGGCTTCATACACACACCCTGACCACTTTTTAGTTTCAGCTTTCACAACCAAAGTAAGTTAGCGTCTTACTGTTACTGATCAGACACTTGGAGTGACCGTTATGCATCTTTATAATGAAAATACAGCTTCTTGAAAATAATAATCAACATTTTTTAAAAGACATGTAGCAGTTTTCTACAAATCTGCAAACATAAAAATCAATGGCTGCCTCCATGGTAGGAAAATGCATTTTTTCTGGCTAAAAACAACTACATTTGCCAGCTTGCCTCCGGTTTTTTGATATAATCAGCCTTAATTAAGTGACTGCGGCCTAAAAACCTTTTGCTGTGCCTATGACACGGGTTAAATAAAGGAGAAGGAGCCAGTGATACTGGTGTTCACCCACCAACACTTTGTTCTCTGCTTCAGCTCTCGCTCAGTTTAAACGGTACGAAGATTGCTTCCAACAGAACCTGTGCGCTGGAAAAGACGCGGTGCCAAGAAACGAGGCGGACATCTGTAGACTCTAGCCTGGGTTGAATGGTTTGTGTAGGAGGGCGGTTTTAAATTCACTCTGTTCATACAGGAGTTTTGATCATAACTCAGACAACCAGCATTTGAAAAATGTGACATGCAGTAATTTGTAATGACACACTGTGAGGATGTATGTAAGTTAATGGTATGGTAATTTTATTCAGCTCAGCAAAACTTTTTTGTGTAGGAATAGGCCAGCTATAGTTGTTGGTGAGGTTTAATACCAGACATCTTTCTCATTCGGAATGTGGTTAATAATCCGTCCTTGTTGGAAACCTAGGCAGGTTTGCACTGTAACTGCACAGATTTATTTTTTTAAGTTAAGTTTGGTTTTTACAGGTATTATATGGTGCACCAGATTCCGTATTATTAGCCACTATATATTCAGAAAAAACCATGACTTCTGTTTATTGCTACTGCAGTTAACTACATTTGTCACTCAAACATGTATATGTAATTAACCGTGCCCGTGAAGCACGAAAGCTGTGTATTTAACCATGTTTTGGTAGGTAAGTATTCTTACACTTACTTATCCATTATACCAGAGATGAATAGTGCTTATTGCTTATTAGTGCTTATTATGATAAATAATTCTTAATTAAATGTGAGACAGTGGTATTCATTTACCACAATTAGAAGACATACAGCAACAGTGAGATTGTAGTAAATAAAATACAACACTAAAGGCTTGAAAAACCCTCGACATTTCTTCCCCCTCTCTTCACAGGATAAGCCCAATGCCGTGAGTGTGCCGGAGCTCCATGAAGCCTTGTCTCTGGGCTCCGTGACCGATGACAGAAAGCTGTTTCTCTTGGCTGCCCAGCTGGACTCTGACGGAGCCCTGAGGAAGTCCTGCAAAGGCCTGGACACCGTCCAGGACCTGCTGCTCCAACTCGTCTGATCTAGTGTCCCTCCAACAGGGCAGAAGAGGAGGGATGGAAGCAAAGGGATGGCTTGAGGACAACCTCCTCCTCTTTCTTTTTCTTGTTTAAGCTCAGAGGCAGAGGAGGAGGAGATGACAAAGACTGCAGGAGATGAGGCAGGAGAGAGTGAAAGATGCCAAAATGGAGTGCTATGATTTACAGTACCTCCTTTTTTTTTCTTTTTCTTGTCCTTTTTAAACTATGCCAGTTGGTTTTAGAAATAGCAACTTCTCTTCAAGCATCTTACACTTTTCCCTCCAACTTGTCTGATCTTGCTCACTGAAGAGGAGGTGCAGAGTGAGGAGGATAAAGACAGAAGGCGGTACTGAAGAGTGAGGGTTTGACTCGAATCTTATAGAGATCACCTTCAGATATTGACTCAGACTTTTATTTAATGTCAGCCTGTTACAGGTTTATTTAAGCATGTGGTGTGTAGTGTATATAAAATGCGTGCTGTTATGTGTCAGATTTGTAGAAACAGATTTTTGTCGGGTTCTCGTGTTTTACTAAATGTTTTTTGTGCAAAATCAGATGAGAGAAGTCGGCAGAGCAGAACAGGCGACATCCTGGGATTCGCTGACTTGGCTTCAGAGGATACTCACTGACTTCTACACTGCAGCTTTTCTGAGATCTAGTGGAATATCGTGTGGGAATTCAAAGGGAACTCCGAGGCTCCTTTTAAAAAGCAGTGTTTTTCTTCTCGTGAGTGTTGGCATTGCTAGAGGACAAAGTTTCAACACTTTGAACGTCTTCAAGTGAAAACGATTCCTTTTTTGCTAATGTACTGAGTTGAGCTCATGAGTTCATCATTTTCTAGTATCATCTAAACATTCCGAACAAAACTGTACAGACACGATCCAAAGCTATGGCTAAAACTCAGAGTTAGCTACTTTTCACAGTTAGCATACCAGGCTAACGAAAACGACACTTTTAAACGATGCTTTTTCTTTTCTCTTTTTTTTTAAAACGGAGGTCAAAAGTACCTGTATTTAAGAACTTTAAGTGTCCTACAAATTCGAGGTGTGCTTTAATTATTTTAATATAGAGCCTACATTTATTTGGCTGCTGTACGTCCAGGTAAAACACTGTAAAATAAAAGGAATGGTTGTATATTTGATTAGACAACCCAACAGTACATAAAATGAGTTAGACTAGTTCTACAGACAGCTGCAATATCAAAAAGCTGCATACATATTAATCAATAATATTCAATAAAATAGCATAATAGCTCACATTAACAACACCATAATTTACTATAGCAAAAATCTTTATGCTTCAGGTGCATTTGCTGGTAAAACTCGTGCTGCATAGATGATCTGTCAACTTGGGTAAAGTCAGACAAATATACAAAAGTTATGGATCTGTTTATGACAGTTATTCCAGGATAGGAGTTGTCAACATTTTTTCATGACAGCACAACTTTGTAAGTAACATATTTCAATAACATGCACACTGTATTGCCAAAAATATTCACTCACCCATCCAAATCATTGAATTCAGGTGTTCCAATCACTTCCATGGCCATAGGTGTATAAAATCAAGCACCTAGGCATACAGACTGCTTCTACAAACATTTGTGAAAGAATGTGTCGCTCTCAGGAGCTCAGTGAATTCCAGCGTGGTACGGTGATAGGATGCCACCTGTGCAATAAGTCCAGTCGTGAAATTTCCTCACTACTAAATATTCCACAGTCAACTGTTAGTGGTATTATAACAAAGTGGAAGCGATTGGGAAC
>VVAS01119332.1:20164-33048 GCA_015103295.1 Ptychochromis oligacanthus
GGGCATTTTATCACAGGAGTCTTCTGGTATTGGCTTGCTTTTGGAGCCAGCCTCAGGTGGCCAGTCCAGGAACTGTAGTTTTTAGCACTTTCCATGTTGGCTTCAGTTTTCATCCCAGGAGTTTGCCACATAGTACAACCTCACAGAGCAGCTAGGTTTTGGCATCTTGGATATGTCATTTTAAATATGCCTGGGTGTCTGTGTCATTTCTCAAGTTTCATTTCATTTTTTTGTATTTAAAAAAAAATATTTTTTAGTACATTTGGAATCAGATATGTGAATTGCAGAACTAGTGTGCAAATACTTAACTGATACAAGTATTATGCTACATTTTAGGTTGTAAATAGCTACACCCTACAGTGTGTCAAACTGTGATTAATCTGATGTGTCGCAGTTTGGGAAAAAAAGACAAAAACGAAAAACAAACAAACAAAAACACATTTATTAAAGCTTTAGTAAGGCTAAATCTGAAACCCAGCCTGAACGGGTGTCTGGCAGGGAGACACTTCCACACTGCTGTACACTGTCTTTATTAAGAGGAATTCTGAGATAATCATCTTAACAAGCTTCTGGATAACATCTTCATTTCATTTCCTGCAAACAGCAGCAAAGCAGAGAAATCATCAGTAGTAACACTAAGTTGACAGTTTCCTCTTGAATGCCTCTGCTCTGGGGCTCTGGTGTTATCAGTTTAAGTCACATCACATAAATCAAAATACCTTCCAGTTCCACGACAGCTTCCCTCTCTGTAGCCAACACAGAGCCTTGTGTCTGACTCGTAAACCCGGGCCCGAGTTGGGCATGACTGGCACTGATTGCAGTTGCTGCAGATGGTCCTGTTTGTAAACATTCATATAGTAAGAATACACACAGACAGTCTGAGCTGTAGAAACAGTTCTCGTTGGAATACACACTGAGCTCGCCCTCTGGCTGCTGTCGATGCCTGTCTGATTGATTGTCTTTCCTGTTTAGCCAATAAAAGCTCTGTGTAGTAAGAGCAGCGGTTTGTGAATGAATCACACAGACACACACGTGCTTCACGTTGGCATGCTGTATGTGTGTGTTAGCAGTTATACCTGACTGTGTATATTTTATGAGAAAGTGGTATATTTTATGTGCTTGTGTGTCTACAGGCTGGTGGGAATGTGGATGCATGGCATGAGCTCTCTCGTGCATGGCCAGTGTTTGAGGGTCCACACTTACTGCATCTTGTAAAGCTGCATTTGGTAAACGCAATCTTCCCTTAAAAGTAAGGTTGCGGAGAGGCGTGCCTCTGCTCTGTGTTTTCAAAACACAGACAGTTCTGGAACAGGGGTGTTAACGTCGCAGGCAAACTTTGGTACACCCATGCTTGCAGAGACCAGTGCATATTTAACCAACACAAGCTCAGTAATTATCATTCACACGGTAACCTTTGGCCTTAATGTCATCCTGTATGACAAATGAAGAAGGAGCATCAACAAGAAGTGCTCATTACTGTATGTCTGGGCTTACTCATCTGGATTTTGTCCACCCAAAGGCACTTCAGACTGTCTTAATTTTTTTCTTTTTGCTTGCGATGGAAACAGAGATGGCCTGAGTATTCAGATAAAAATAACAAAGGAATGAGCAATAGCAAAAGTATGACAATCTTTTTGAAACATAACTGTTGTAACGTCTTTTGCCAAGTTTTTTTTTTTTTTGTAATAAGCTAAGTAAAATTACATGTCAAAACATACATTTACCACACAAATTGCCACACATGCCACAAAATTGAGTCAATACTCAGTCATTTATTTAACAAAAATATCAGTAGATGTAATATTCTTCTGTGAGGACAGTACACAGGATTTTCTTGAAGGCACAACTCACTGGAAATCCCCCCACAATATTTCAATGGGATTCAGATCTGGCTTTGATTAGGCCATTCCATAACCCTCCATTTCTTTTTGAGCTATTACTTGTTTGTTGTTTGCTGGTGTGCTTTGGATCATTGCACTGCTGTAAGGTCTGGTTCAACTTCAGTTTTTACACAGATGGATTTAAATGATCCTCAAGTAGTCTTTGATATGATATGATGCAGAATTTGTAGTTGAACTCCAGCTCATAACATTTCCACCACCAAACCTCACAGCTGGTGTTAGTCTTCTGTGCCAAACATGTCTGCTGTTATTGTGGCCAAACAACTGTATCTATGATTCCAAAAAGGCCTTGTCTTTGCCTGTGTGGCAAACCATAACTTTGCATCTATTTTGTTTTGTTTCCTTTTTTGGACAGCAAAGAATTTTCCCTGGTATTCCTTTAATGCAGGCCAAATTTGTACAATCTCTTTCTGATGAAGATGCATGCATTTCGACACCAACAATTACAAGAGTTACCAGCAGATCCTGTGCTGAAAATTTGGAGTTCTTGAAGTATTCTTTTGTATCAAAGTGTGTGCTGGACAAAATAGACATTATTTGAAATCTACAGTGGATTTATTTAACTTAATCTGGTGCTGTTGCCAGAGTGATATGGATCCAAAACCTTTTCTCTGAAGGTTTAGGATCTTGGTGTGATGACACCACACACTTCAATAGCAAAAAGAAAACATCAGACTATTAATGGCAGCGGTTTAAATAAGATAACTTCCATCTGCCAGTCCCTTCAAAGGTTCTATCATTTCCACCTAATCTGGAAACCCTGGAAACTGTAATTTTATTAATTATAAGTTTTTTTGTTTTGTTTTTCTTTTCCCATGTGACTGTTCTATAAGACAACGACAACTAAATGTCACTGTATGTGTCCTTGTTTTGAGCATATCACTTTTATTAATAGGTTCTGTTTTAAAGAGGGACAAATGTTCGCTTGTTCAAATATGTTAAAGTTTCCATGAGATGTAAGGGTCATAGATAATAATTTTTCTTGCCAGCTGCTCCCAGTTGACATGACCATGAGAAATGGCTTCATCATTAAAGGGAGTTTCAAAAATAACTGATAAGAATATTAACTTTAGACACTGGGTGCCTCCCCTTCTTCACTGGTCCAAGGGAGGATGGTTAAGCAGTGCTGATATGGCATTAAAGTTGCATTTAGGTCTAATCCTCAAAGTGACAGGCAGGGCAGTCACTCTTCGCTGTCCCTGAGTTCTCTCCATTCACACCTGCGAAGATGCCCAAGGAAAAACACAAGCCATGGAGGCCTCGCCGTCGCATTTTATGATACGCATACATTTAGCATGTACTCCCATTCACTGTATCTTCTGTTCTGATAACTCAGTGCATGCTTGTCTACTAACACGTAAAGCTGTGTGCGAGTGGGAGAAAAATTCCTAAGTCAAAGTGTTCTCAGTGTAACTTGCTAGAAGATATATTAACACCTTGGTTTTTGCTGTCAGCCTGCAAGGATAGCACATGCCATATTTTCAGCAACGTTTAGAGAGACAAACAGAGACATTAGAAGAGGCACTCATGGCACTCAAAGAATTCGAAACAGAAATCTAGGGGAAAATTCTGCAACAGCAAAGATGGTGGTGAACACAGCTTTTCAATACCTTATTTCAGAGCAAAGTCCCACTGGGCGATGAAATTAAAATTAATCTCTGTAATGCTTCAAAGTAGCTGCCCAAATTGGTGCTCCAAGGTGTTACAAGAGGGACTGCGAAGTTGCGAGACTTGCTTCTACAAGGACTTTTATACAAATCAAGTCAGTACAGTGCCAAACATACAGTGATGGCATATTTGACATGCTGGTTTGTGGTCACAGACTTCCTTGTGTGACCTGAAGTTAATATAGTTGAATGCAGCACTTCTAGGTTATGTAGGATATTACCATCAGATGTACAATTAATCAGACTGAAGGACAACAACAACAAAGAAGGTAACAGGGCTTTTTCATAGCACACATGAAAACAGTTTATAACTAACTCCTTTGAAGTTGACCTTCACCTTTTGTCCATAATGAAAGGTTCAGATGTTTTTGATGGAGCAAACAATCTCTTCTTGCTGCATAAATGTATGAGTCAAATCAAAAGGCTATGTATTCATATTCTATTTAAAAACCACATCACACATCATTTAAAAACACATCTTGAAATAGATGTCTTGTTTCACATTTTGGGAAAATCGATTATTCACTTTCTAGCTGAGTGTTAGAGGAGAATATTAACACCACTCCCACTTCTGTGTGATAAATGTGAAGCTGGAGCAATAGGACTGTAATGTATTGCTCCAGTTTCACACAGGAGGAAATGGCCACCTGCTTCAATTCAAAGGTAACAAAATCTGCCTTCCAGCACTTCCTAATCTTGGTCAGTAAATAGGACCTATTATGCCCATTTCTAACTTCATGTTTTTATTCTGGAGGAGCTTTGCATGCTGTACAGTTCAAAATATTCCTTATTTATTCACACTGGGCCTTGCTGCAGCTCCTCAGCTCATCCACCCTCTCAAGCTATTTTAGCTCCCTTCCCCTTCCCTTTAAGCCACCTGATTTTTCTGATTGGCTGTCCTTCACAAACTGAAGATTTAAAAAGGTGGGGTTTCTGTGTAGCCAGAGCTGTATGCTTGAAATCATCATATTACAGATATCTGCTCTCACTGACATCATAAAGCCACAAGTTGTTTTTTTTTTTTTTTTTTTTTTTTAAATAAAATTTTGACAGCAGCCTGATGCCTAAACTTTTGTCTCACAGGGATAACATACACTATCCTCATTATTTGGAACTTTATGTTTAACATGAGCATCCACCATTACAACAGTATGTCATAAAATACGAAAATAGCATAATAAGTCTCCTTAAATATATTATATCTAGTTTTTTATCCATATAAAATTATATATAACAATATATCAATGTAGCTCTTCCACTTTTTTGGAGTTCTTGAGCTAACTGAGGTTAACCTAACAGACTCATATTTAATGAACACATGAGAGAGGCATCAAGCTTCTACTTTGACTTGCTGCATAACAGTTTCATATTTAATAACACCCACTAGGAAAACATTGTATAGTGTGTTGTGTGTGTCTTCTTTAGTATCCTGTGTTTAAGTAAAGAAAAGTTCTCCTCAGTCTCATTAGTCTCTTCATACAATACTTCTCTGTAGCCATTACTTTACCATCTCAGTACAGACTGAATCATGGTACTCCCATCTATTTCTGTCTCTCTGTGGTCTGCCTGCTGCTCAGCCTTTCAAATTTGGTGATGAGCTGTAAAATGACCTGCCTGCCCCAGCTGGAACAAGAGTGGGATTCCAGGGATTTCCTTACCGGGCCTCTTGGATGGACGAGACTACACACCCTGTCACCCTCTCCTGCCCCGCCTCAGACACATGCGGAGACCGGGCCACTTGTTCCAGAGGGCACCCTATCATTGACCCCCTACACCCACCCGGCTCATGGGTAAGATGAGATGCCAGGAATAATTGATGATGATGCAGGCAATCGTATCTGTCCAGGCAGAGCAGGAGACACCTCCTGCTACCATCTCCTGCTGAGGGGTTACTGCCACCTCCATTTGCACTAATTGGTGCAAACACACCGCTGCTCCACAACTGACACTCACCCTCTTCGTGTATGTCAGTAAGTGCTTGCCCTGCCTCATTAGTGAATTACATACAGTGGTAGTCCTCCTCAGCTTTAAATCTGAAATATTGTGTCTTTACAATAATTTGAGTTTCATCTGGGAGGTGATTACATACGTTACATATTTTTACTGGATGAAACACTATGGCTGTAGTGTGCCTTCAAATAAATTCCAGTGCGTAGAGATATTTTTGTCCCTGTTGTTTCTTTAAATTATATGATATTCTCTTTTGGGGCTTTTCTGTTGCTTAGACTATGCACCCTCTTCCACTGAGCCACCTGCGCTCTGTATTGTTTCATTTTTGGAGTTCAGGGGGATTGGCTGTCTCTAATCCACAGCCACAGAAGAGGTTTAAAACACTCTGGTTTCATCTAATCTTCCAGCTTAGACCTAGCCGAGCTTGAAACCCCGCTTTCTCCATGATAGGAATGGACAAATAAAGGTCTTTCCCAGAGCTCCCATGAAAGGGCTCTGTGTGCTCTGTGGATTAGGGCCCTGTGTTTTCTCTGTCTCTCTTTCTCAATTAGACTGAAATGGATTTAAAAAAAATAATAAAATAAAATAAAATAAAGACTCCCCTGTTCATGTAGTATTGTAAGGCTGTGCAACTTCAATATTTAACTTTTGGTGTTTTTTTTTGTGTGTGTGTTTTTTTTTGTTTTTTTTTTAAGATAGAATGTTTAGTGGCTCTGAAAGACAAAATAAAATAACGCATGACTACATTATTAAAGTCTATTCAGTAGCAAATACACGTATTAAGACAAAATCCCACTAATACATATCCACCCTTATGAGATTCTACCAATGAATTATGGCTCATAGGCTTCATAACAGGGTGCTACATTCATTTTGTCTTAAAAAAAATGGAAATACTCAGACTCTCTCTGTGTGTGTGTGTGTGTGTGTGTGTGTGTGTGAGAGAGAGAGAGAGAGAGAAAAAACGACTGTTCTGTTCAGGCACTCTCATGGACAGCTCACACTCTGTAAATAGAGGTCCTTCAGGTTCGGCGCAGGTTTTGTATCGCCTCTCGCGCAGCTGCTCGAGTCTCAGTGAAAACACCGGTGTCTCACCAAAAATGGTATTTTGTGAATGTTTGTTTAAGCGCCTTCTTTTCCTTCTCCTTCTCCCACCTGCTATACTCAGCAATAACCCCTGTTATGTAACAATGAGGTATAAATGTTCTTGAAAAAAGTTGCTGTAGGTAGGCTGTTTTCGAGCTGGTTGCTAACGTTAGCCTGTTTGTTACTAACCTGGCGAGACAAGCTAAAATACCTGCAGACATGATTAAAAATATCTTTTTAGACTGTAGCCAAAGCTTGTGTAACGTATAGGCTTCAGTATGATAATGAACAGTCTGTCCAGCATCCACGTGGAGAGACGGGCATACCAAACTCCATTCAAATCTCTGGCTTTTTAACAGCTCACTTTGCTCAGCTGTATTATTTTGTATCGGGCAGCATCTTGCCAACCCTCAAAATACATACTCGAGAGTTGTACTAAACGGTATCAATATGACGGCTTTTGTTTCTTGAAAATACATTGTTATTGTGTATAAAATACACCATGGATGTAAACTATTACTGTAGGTCAGTGAGGTACATAAACTTTTAACGAAGTTTATTGTGACTGTAGTGATAAGTAATAGACAATCTTATGAAATATCTTGAATGTAGCTGTGATGGTGGTTTATTGTTTGGAAGAATGGTGGGAGTGGAAGAAACTGGAGCAGATAGATAATTTATATAATGAAAACAAAGCTGTAAAATAAATCACCTCTTTGCACTCACATACTGTTCATGGATAAGGGTGATGTTGTCCTGTCTGTCTGCTATCTTTGAGGAGAATCAAGTCCTTGTGGGTATTTACAGGTTTAAAAGTTAGTTATTATATTAAAAAGGATTTATAGGGCCTGTGAAGAATGCACTCTGAGAGCTTTTCAAACTGATCGTTGTACCTCCCATGATGATGCACAGGTGCTGGACAGGTGTGGTAAATGGGGTTTTGTTTACCTCGTCACATTTGAGAGTTCTGGTTGAACTCCAGGAGCTCTTCACTGTGTACAAATAGTTAGCACGTTGTCAAACTTTTCACCATTGATTTGTGCATTCAGTCACTCATCGTTGCCCCTGAAGATGACTGACAGCTAAAGAAGTGGAGGATGTGCCGTTTGACAAAGTGTAGCAGCTTGCTGTTTCCTGTGTTCCCAATCCCCCCCAATGCATGATGCCTTATTTGAATTAGAGCACAATAAGCATATACTTGTTTTCCTATATTTGCTGCATTGACAGCATAATCCCCATATATCCGAAGGTGATCACACCCAAAATGTGCGGTGATGTATGATGACACTCGAGCTGTCAGCTCTCTTGTGTGCCTTTGTCCTCTAGTACCCAGGTAAATGACCTCATGGAGGAAATGAGTGATAATGCAAACAGATAAGCCTCCTGGTACCTGTTGACCACAGTCAGAACCTCCTAAATCAGGGCCCTCTGACATGGTGCTCCATCAGTGCCTGCATCAATGACTCCCACAAGGCATTGAGTCCTTATCTGCAGTGGCCCCTGCTTAGCATTCACGCCATTCACGCGAACAATGCTACCTCTTCCCGCTCATTGGATCTGTGACTGACAGTGGGTGTTGGTGCACTTGCGTCTGACTTCAGCCTCTATCTGACGCTGGGCTGTTTATCCAGTCCAGATACCCCCACCGAGACACAATAAAGGGTGTGTGTCTTCCTTGCCACTTCCCATTCTGTTTTTCTAGCTGCACTTTTATAATGGAACTTGCTCTCTATTTGGCACATTGGTTTCCTTCTCAAGAGGACCTGTATTAGTTGGGGAGGGGGAGGGTTAGGGCAGAAGGGCTGACTAATGGTTTTAGAGCCAGCTCACCACCCACTGACCAGCCAGTGAAGTGGAAATGCCATCATGGCCAGAAAAAGCAGGGAAACAGCAGATAAGAGTGTTGCCTTTGATAAACAGCTAATACTGAGGTCTGACTAACAGCTGAGGTATGATGTAGCAGCCATAGAAGGATTTGGGACTTTTTTTTAATGCAGTTTTTTTGGCAAAGAAAAGGAATATTATTGGTTTGATAGGTCATAAAGTAGGTTTTTCATTGGAAGGCACATCTAGAATGGAGCTTTTGAGTTATGTGTAATCTGCTTTGGGTTTTCATCATGCAGCTCAGATCTCATATTTAATGAGGCTGATAGCAGAGCACGGGATCTTGGGATCCCATGCCTCCATAATGGCTCTTGTGAAGCTGGGGAATTATAAAGCTTCTATAATCAACCCCTGTGATCAGTATATCCCTTTCTCCTTGCTCTTATTTATGAATGGCAGAATCTGACAAGTCAGGACAAGTCAGGTGGGTAGCGTCCGAACACATGATACCAGCACTAACCGAAGAATGTGCACAGGGCTATCCCCTACAGCTCTGCTGAAAAAAACACAAAAAAACCCAAAAAACTTTGATGCCCCATATCATAACGAATACCCTCGCTGTCCCCTATCTCTTCATATGTGCAGCAATGCTGAGGAGGGGAATGGGTGGTGCTGCAGTCGAGGGGGCACAGATAGTAGCCGTGTTTGATCTGAAGGTCGCCAGCCCCTTGCTGGTGTTGAGAGATCCTTGGCGGACGGAGCTGGCTCTTATTTAATAACATGAAGGGGAAGCGGACCTTTCTCTCATAATTAGGCCTAATTACCCCATAGGTGTGGACAGATGGCCCAAGAAGAGACAAACTGCCTTTATCCATGGACTTTGAGTCAGATTACCCAGAGCTGTCTTATCTGTTACATGGCCAGCAGGAGCCTCAGTCCTCCTCTCTTGCCTCTTCCCACTGGCTCCCATATCCAGCTCAGGTATATTAATCAGTCAGCCTGATTTATTATACCTTGTACACAGCACAGAGGTTTAATTAGGCTTAGCTAGTTACTGTGTTGTGAAATTCAGAGATTTTTTTTTTTCTTCACATGGACACATTTAATAAAAAGACTGGGTCGCACAGAGAATTTTCTTCTGTGTTGGGTCCTTTATCTGTCACCCAGTAACACAGTAAATTTTAGAGAGTTACTTTTCCTTGAGGCTCTTTGACTGGCTCCCATCTGCCAGCTTTACTATAGCTGGACCACTACAGTGCATATGTATTCACAACAAGTGAAATTTACTAGTTTGATAAATGCCAGGCCAGATTTTTTTTTCTTTGGTTTTCTGTCTTCTTGAACATACATTTGAGTGACATCTTGTCACCTTGTTGTTTGTTTACAGTGTCTTTCTTTCCCGTCCTGAGCTGCCTGCATGTTTGTGTTTGGGTTTGTAGGTGACTCACTTGCAGCCACAACAGCAGGCCCATTGTTGGGGGAGTTCAGTGACTGGAAATGCTGACGCCTGGAAAATTTCACTGAGGAAGTAGTGGCAGGGAAAATGGCCATTATACTCATCTTTTGGATATAAGTTTAGTTTTGCAGTCTTCGAGCCCTGCACCTTGTCTGTCCATCACTGTCTCCGGCTGTTGTCTTTGATTGAGGGCGAGCTGTAACTGCCAGTGGAAAGTTCTCCGGGTCTTTAGCCAATGAAAACAGACATTTTCAGGCCTCTGTGACTCACAACTTCATGCTGCAAGAGGACAATAAGGGAGGCGTAATCCACCTGTTATCAGAGTGAGCTTCCCCATGTCACACACTTACACAGGCACAGGACTGAGGAATGTAGTCTTACTCACCCATTCACATGGAGAGCAGCTTAACTGATAGACCCTTAGAACACTGTTGCCATCTTCTTCATACCACACAAAAACAAGTTTGTACAGTTGTTGCTTTAAGGCTTTCTTGTTGGTTCAATTCAAAGATAGTTGTGATGTTAATGGTCAGTAATATACTGCAAACAATTCCAAATTTATTTTATATGCCTTTTTTGTTATTTTACATAATCAAGAGGTTTGAGAATATCTTTTTAAAAGTGAGGATCGAACATAACATGCTATTTGGCAGACTTGCACTTCTGGTTATACATTTTACAACCTCACTCTCAACATTGTTGCATGAGATTCCTCAAATGTGTTGTACTTATAGGTTGCTGTGCTTTCACATTTCTGTACGGTTCCAAATCCAGCTGGGGATTAGGGTTTAGGCATGGAGACTGCTAGTCCTCCAGCTTTTGTGGCCTTCCATCTAGTTCTTTTCTCCAAGCCCTTGGGTCTTTTGTAGTATGGCCAACCAGTCAATTTGCAATAAAAGGTTATTTGCCTATTTCCAAACCATTCTTAGATATACAGTATTAATTCCTATGGTTGGGTATTGTCCTAATGTATCAGTAAGGGTTAGTTTGTTCCAACACTCCCATTGTATAGACAGAGGGTTTGTATGTTCAAACGCCTGCAAGAATTGTGTGCATAAACATCTCAGCACTTAATTTACATTAATTGCTGCACAAAATCTGTAAGTTAAAGTTTTTTCATAAATGACAATGGCTAACTTTCTATGAAATTTACATTTATTGTAACCTGGGCCATTTAGCACTTAGCTTTGTACCATTAAAGTTTTTTCACCCAACAACCTACAGAAAAAATCAGATGCTTTTTTAACCTTTCCTTTATAAATTAATTCATAGTAAAGCTTGTGGAGTGACTGTGTCATTGTTAGCCCATCAGACTGCACTGTTATGTGCTTAATTAGGCAGGTTGGTCAGGGGTCTTCGTCTCTCCGCTTCACAGATTCACATGGACAATTTAACCACTAACCTCCTGAAATGAGCTGCTCCTGAATGCCTCGGGCTCCAGTTTCAGTGTCTGCCGATTGCAGAGAGCAAGGGTTATGATAAGTAAAAGTAGGGGAGGGGTGAGTTGGGGCAGGAGAATAAGATTTCCAGTTTTAGGTACTTGTGGGGATGCTTTTAGAAATAACGCCATTAATCAGCTAAAAAAAAAGATTAATTAATATTTGGTGTAGCAGCCAAGCGTCTTGAAGAACTTATCTCACTTCTTTTGTGGCTTTTGGCCGTCTCAGTTCTTTCTCTTTGTGTAATCTGAGATTGACTCCATTAAGTTGAGATCAGTGCTCTGTGGGGGCCATACTGTCTGTTACAGGATTCTTCCTGTGGCAAAAAATTGTTTGTTATGACTCTTTGTAGATATTTGGGCTCATTGTAGTGTTACAGAACAAATTGGAAGTACCTGAACTTCCCAGTACTGCTGTTATTAATGCAAACTAAAGTTGATATATCGGACAAGAGTCTGATATATCAGGGTACAATGATAATGTCAGTAGCTGATATTGTGATATCTATTGTGTCATATCAAAAATGGTGTGATGAAGAGATGAGTAACAGTTTATTTTTTTTTTTATAATAAAGCTCTTTTTTGTCTTCCTTGAGAAAAGAGGAATAAGTAGCAACAAAAACGAAATAAGCTCAGACAAAAAATATATATATATATTGGTATAGACATAGACGATTATGGGCCAGATTTTTTATTTAAAATGTAATTATTGGTATCAGGCCAGAATTTTAAAATCGATGGATCTCTAGTCTTTATGTCAACAAGTTTCATGTGGAGTTTTACAGTCAGTGTCTTACTAACTTGCACAAGTAGTTTGGTTTCATCATCCTTTTTTTTTCCCCGGACATAAAAAAGGTCTGTTTCAGTCCACTGATTATTGTCATTAGTAAGTTCACGCCTGCTGTGATTTTAAACATGAATTTAATATGATTGATGGATGGCATTTTATTAGCTGTAATATCAACCAGTCACTGCATTTCAGCGTTGAAGCATCATTTCCTTGCAGCGTGCCTGTGGTCGGTTTGGTTTCCTCAGCTACCCAGCCTACAAACAACATAAAAGCCTGAGCTCTTACCTCTGTCTCTGGGACAACGGCTGTGGATCAAGAAGAGTGAGAAGCCTGAATCTCTCTGTTTACTGTAATTCAGCTGTCAGGGGTGGTGATTTATGACATATTGAGAAAGAGAGGTGTGTTCATGCAGACTAGAAGGAGGAAGATTGAGAGAGAGAGAGCCACAGGGTTTGTAGCTACTAACAATAGAGAAAATACAGACAGTACGTGAAACACAACTGTCTGCTGTGTGGAAGAGACAGGCTTGAAGGCAAAATGGAAGTCTTCATGGAGAGACTGTGCTTAGTGTTTGTGCTAAAAGAAAAAAAAGTTTTTGTTTTTTTTTCTGATTTGACTTGTTAGGCATCCACTTTCATCTCATTTTATTCATCTAAAATGAGGCCAATTAGTGTGATTTGAATGGAACACATTTCTCAGAAATTCTGCAGCCTTTGACAGTTATTTGTGGAGAAATACAAACTGCAGCTCAAATTGCACTGTAAGCATTTCC
>VVAS01119345.1:3193-16066 GCA_015103295.1 Ptychochromis oligacanthus
AATAACACATCACTGCATCATCCATCAAGAAGCTCTGTATGGAAAAGTTCTGCAACTGGATCATGTGATGACCACAGTCATGAAAACTGGGTCACCACTAGTTCCAGCTGTTTTTGCAGGAGGTGGGCGCTGACCATGGAGACATGCCGTACCATACAAAGAGTACGGTGGCTGAGCAGCAGCGTGTTCTTAAACGATTTTTTGAGCTTAGGGAAGAGATTGTTCTTTTCATGCAAAGTAAAGAAAAACCCTTGGAAGAAGTGTCAGATCCAAACTGGCTCAGCGACCTTGCTATTTTGTGTGACATAACTGAGCATCTCGCCCATCTGAATCAGAGGCCGCAGGGCGTAAACAAGTCATCTCGCAAATGTATGACGTGATCACAGCTTTCCAGCGTAAACATCACTTGTGGAAGTCCCAACTGGAACAGGACAATCTTGCCCACTTTCCTGTTTGTCAGAGCATCTCAGCCTCCGTTCCCGGTGCTTTTCTGTGTGCTCAACTGGCTTCCAAAGTGAGCTGGTTAATTAATGAGTTTGATTGGCGCTTCTCCAACTTCAGAACAAACCACTCAGGCTTTGCCATATTTGCCAATCCTTTGTCCGTCGACATTGACAGTGCACCCCATCACCTTCAGATGGAGTTAATAGAGCTTCAAAGCGAGCCTGAGAGCAAAGTTCCAGGATGCTGAAATTGAGGACTTTTACCGTCTACTGCCCCCTGATTTGATGCCACAACTCCGACTTCATGCTGCCCGTGTTCTGTCTATGTTTGGGAGCACCTATCTGTGCGAACAGATGTTTTCAGTCATGAATCTAAACACAACGAAGCACAGATCACGCATCACTGATGTCAACCTTCACGCTGTTTTGCGGATCGCTACAGCGCGAGACCTAAAACCAGACACTGACGCACTGACCACAGGAAAACGGTGTCAGACATCTGGACAGAAAACAAATAGGTAAGCATTTTTAACAGTCTGAATTAAAAGTATAATAAAACAATATGAATAAGAATAGTTTAATTTCACTGCAATTTAATGGCTGTGTTTGTATTTTGTTTTGTGTTGTTATTTTCAGAACATGACCAATGAATGGAGATGGTGTGTGATACGGTGTCTTGGGGTGAGGAGAAAACTACGTGGTATGTTCAAGGACAAGCACCATCACCTCATCAGCTTCACCCAAAACCTGACCAATCAAGCTGTGAATTATTGGAAGAAGTCTTTGAAGTTAGTTAAAAAAAAAAAAAATCAGCCCATAAATTATTCTCACTACTTAGCAGCTTTGATTTAATATGATTGTTCTATTTGCCCCCTTTTTACAGGTTTGTAAATTTATAGACTGTTACAGTTGTTCAACCTGTGGTATTGTTACGGTGTGTGCTTTTGACTGACAAATATTTGCCTTGTTTGTTTGTACATATGTTCAACAAAGTTCATTTAAATAAAAAAATCTAGCTATGATTTGAAACTTTATTGTTCTTTTGAGTTGATTACACATACTTTGCTGTAGGTGTAGTAATGTATTCAGTGTGTTTGCAGGCGTATGTGTTCATGCAGCCTTTTTTTTTTTCTTAACTGTAATCAAGTGATCTCATTAGCTGTATGTAGCCTATGTTGTGGATGTGCAAGACTGTGTTCAGCCATTTGTTTTTGTAAAATGCCACAACTGTCACACAGCTGATAATCCTCCACTGTGACAAAACAAGTTAATATGATAACTTGTGTTTGATAATATTTGTCTTGGTTATTAACTTGAAAAGTTTGGTTCTGATGTTGTAATGATGGTTTCTTAACCTTGTAAATTAAAAACATCTATACTAACAAAGCAATGTGTCAACATATATATTTCTGCATTTATGCAAATTTATGGGAATTAATTGTAACTTGAATAAGCAATTATCAAATACAGATATGGCAAGGCGTAATTACATTTATACGGTTTTACAGTTACAAATGGCCCTTTGAGGGCAACCATAATGCTGATGTGGCCCTCGGTGAAAATGAGTTTGACATTGACACCCCTGGTCTAGATCATGTGACACCAGAGTGGCCATGTCCATCTTTTACCTACAGTCTGTGGTATTCTGTGAGGTCCTGAGGGGTCAGGGTCTTACCGGGCCTGTAGGTGACCAGACAGTGTCTGCTCTCCGTCTCCACCTGGATGTCAGTGCAGCCGGAGGTCTCCAGCGGCAGGACGTGCGGCCTGTAGGTGGTCTCGTTCACCTGCTCCCAGAAACACCCGCCCTCAAGAGAGCCGGCGATCAGCCCGCCGCACGGGAATGAGCTGGATGCCGCTCGCGGGACGTAACACAGAGACGCCACTGGACATCTGGAAACATCACACATCCAAAAATTTAATGTTTTTAAGTAAGGAAGCTAATTTCAAAAGAAAAGATAATGAGTGTGAAAATATGTGTGTTTTGCATTTGTGCACACTTTTAGGCAGAGTCTGTTTTAATAAACTGTCTGGTGTTTATGGCCCAGTCCTCATATGTTTTTGTGTACCTGGAGCGTAGAGGCTCGAGCTCTTGCACATGCGTGCTGGTATCTCTGGTGTCGTAGATGAGCACCGAGCCGTTGCTCAGGCCGGCGTAGATGTAGTTACTGTTATCTAAACACCAGCAGCAGCTCCACACTGGTTTACCTGCATTGTAGGTCTGAACCACCGTGTTGGTGAGCAGGCTGAGGGAAGAAAAAAACAAAACACACACAAAAAACATATACATATAAATGTCATTAGACTCGCAGGTACACAACTGAAATCCTCTGTGAGGCCGGAGGTGCTGGCGTGCTCGTACCTGGTCAGTTTGATGGTGTTGTCCAGCGCAGCAGACAGCAGCAGACTGTCATTCTGCCTGTTGAAGGACAGACCTCGGATCTGTTTGCTGTGGATGGGAACATACTGACTCGCCTTCATGTTCACCACACTCACCTTCTTCACCCCGCACCCTGAACGGAGGGAAAGAGAAAGGTTAACCTGGGGTACTCTGGAGCTTATTGGCAGCTGTTACGTGTCCAGCTTCATTCACAAAATCAGGAAGTGCTATTGCTTATAATTACATTATAAAGTAATGTTATTGGCTTCAAATGGTTTTTCTGTGGTGTGATTACATGAAAAAGTCTAAGGAAAGATGCCGGGCGACAGGAATCATCAACAGTCAGTTAAAAATGTTTCACCAAAGCTCATCAGCTAAGTTTCTCTCACAGACTGCAGATTCTCCTGATTCTGAAGTATCAGAAATGAAGGACAAGCTTATTGTCACCGTTTGAGGGCAGCTGGAGCTGTGTGATTCAAGTTTACTTTAACATATGCCCCTTTTCCATTAGTACCTACTCAGCTCTACTGGACTCTACTCAGTTTCGGTCGTTTTCCATTACAATTGAGTGCCACCTCAACATGGGTGGGGTCGTTATAGCAAGGCGGCCCGAAAGTCTCGTGACGTCATTTGTGTGCGACACAAACACAACACAACACAACAACGGAGGACTTTGAGGCGATGGTACACCCACTGCTTGGTCTGCACCTCGTCATTGGACCACAGTGTTGGTTTGTGTGTAGCCATTTTCCCTCGTCGACAATCCAAAAAATTAGTAAAAATGCACGGTCGCTGTTGCCGGGTTTTGAAAATGGCTACACACAAACCAACACTGTGGTCCAATGACGAGGTGCAGACCAAGCAGTGTTGGTTTGTGTGTAGCCATTTTCCCTCGTCGACAATCCAAAAAATTAGTAAAAATGCACGGTCGCTGTTGCCGGGTTTTGAAAATGGCAGGTTTGATTCTTGTGAACAAGTTGCTCTCATGACTCATACAGTGTCGTCACTCCCTGGCCAATCAGTGGCCTGCTGTCTGTTGACGTCACATTTTCGGCTCGACCAAGTAGGTACTAAAAAAGTACCTGGTACCAGGTCCTACCACCTAATGGAAAACCCTAATAACAGAGTCGAGTTCGGTCGAGTCGAGCTGAGTAGGTACTAGTGGAAAAGGGGTAATAGAGACAGGAAAAAAAAGGAGAGGCCTTCATGGTAAGTTCTGAAAATATGTGACTGTAACTTGATTCCAGCTGCCGGTTGTACTCCTCTTCCTTCTGATGGCTGTCACAGGCAAATATTTATGTGTTTCCAACACGACTGCATTCATGAGTGTAACGCACGACGACAGACCTCACAGGGCGATGTGCCTTTGACACATAGATGAAATATGGTGCATATCCCACATCTGAAAACGGCTAAAGAAAGAAAAAAAAAAGGAAGAAGGGAGGACGTCTCACCGGGCAACAGCGTGGTGTGAGGCGATGGCTGCGAGGCCAGCAGGCAGCTCAGAGGTTCACAGTAGGATAAAACCCTGCAACCGCCGGCCTGAGACACCAGCACTGCCTTGGAGAAGCTGTACTGAGCCGACCTGGAGCCGTCTGCCCTCTGAGATAGGCCGAGGAGATGGGAGGCAGACGAGGACGCAGAGGAGGACGAGGAAGAAGAAGAGGGATTCAGGCTCCTGCCAGTCTGGGTTATGAGGGCTCTCAGCTCCTGGACGAGCAGGGAGAGAGGACAGATTATAAGCCAGCTCGTCACATCACTCACTAAACTAAAAATCCACTTTGATTCTATTTAATTAGAGCTACAAGCCCCCCCCCCCAAAAATCCATATTGAAATACCTGCAGCTCCTGCTGTGCTTGCCCGTATTTGTTGGTGACAACCTGCAGTTTGAGTTTGTACTGAGCCGACTCCAGTTCAGCCTTCCTCCTCAGAGACTGCTCCTGCTCCAGAGATCTGCACACACAAATCAAATAAATTCAGAACTAATCTGACAAATTATGGTCCTACAGCTAGGCTGACCAGTCAAGACTACTGCAAATACTAAACTTCAACTTACTTTTATTCCTGTACGTACTGTAAATAAATATGTCCTTCACATGACAAATGCCTCTCAGCACTGCATGTCCCACATTTAATTTGTTGGGATTCGATCGATCTACCAGCAGCCCGCAGGCCAAATCCAGCACACATATCACTATAAAGTTATCAGTAATGACCTGCCCTGCACCTGACAACTAACGGCACAAAAAAGGAAAACTTACATTAGACAATTATTCACAATTTGTGCCACTTTGATGATAGAAGACCTGTGAAACCAGGCTAGGAAGGACTGTGCAAGAACAAACTGAAAGATTCATTATTTTGTTTTATCATGACGTCGTGGTCATTTTCAGGCTTGTGAAACAGATTATTGTGAGTTGGCTGCAGATTCAAACTGTAAGCAGATTGCTTTTATTTTTCTAGACTAAATGGCATGATAGCAAAGCCACTTTTCTGGTGACTGTTTGAGGCCTTTATGTGGGCCAAACTGCATGGGAGAAGCTGTGTGGAACATGCATTTCACAGTACATTACAGCCAGTCAGTAAACCACATACTGGATATCTCACACTTGATGTCATATCAGCATGGGGGAAAGTTGACTGATCAAAATAAGTTATATCATATTTTCAAGTAGCAATCCCCTGTACTTATGAAGCTATGAAAATACCATGAATTAAAAGGTGCTGAGGGGTTTTGATCTTGCTAGCTTTTTACCAGTAAAGGTTTTAACTGCAATCACAGGAACAAGCGTTGTTGTCTTAAATTCTCCATGTTAAACTAAGACAGCGTCATCTTCACTGCTGTTATCAGTTTTTTTCCTGAGGGAAAAAAGGAACTAGTTGGGTTGAGTCTTGTAATACAGTCTCTTTATTGCTCTTTAATATAAAAACAAGCAAAAAAAAAAAAATTTTGCTAGAAACAGAATTCGCTCAGGATTCATCCTGCTGAAAGGAAACCGCCTTCCTCATTAGCTCAGCTGAACAGATTTCAGGTGCTGAAGCAGAGAAAACAATCACTCACTTCTTTAAGCTCTCTTGCTCCGAGTTGTCCAGCGCTCTCAGTTTCGGAGCGTACAGGAGCACAATGTCCGAACGCTTCGCTTTCTTGTTGCACTAAAATTACAGAAAAAAAACAAACACATTTTAACCTTTAATTTTCCACCTGTGGTCGATGAGACTTCTCTTATTTCTCACCTGCGGACATTTAGAGGATGGGCCCTGAGCTTTCAGCCAGCGCTGGATACAGGTGTAACCGAAGAGGTGACCGCACCGCAGAGCGGAAAGTCTGTGCTCGCCGGCCGTCGTCCACGCCTCGAAACAGATGGTGCAGGTGTCGCCTTCGCTCTCTTCGCCGGGGGACAGCTGGACCTGAGCCACAGCTGCCGGGGACGGCTGGAGGCACGGAAGATCGAAAGTTAAAGGTAGTTTTTGTAATTATGCTCAGCAAAAGGCAATTTCAACTTTCACCATCCAGTTTTATCAGTGGGTGTGATTTCTTTTCAGTGCTACACATATTTCCTTCCTTCTGTAAATGGGTTTTAAAGGCTTATACAAAGGTTACATTAACTTGGTGCACCACCTTGTGGTAGAAAGTGGTATTACACAGTAGTGCAACAGAGCCCACGTCAGACTTTAGTTAATATAGTTTCAACATAATGCAGATATTTTGGACATCATTAGTTGTTTCCTGACATTCTGTCTTAACTTTAGTTAATTTTGGAAGATTTTAAACTGGTTTAAACCCACTGATTTACAGTAATTACCTTTAATGATTTCTATGAGAAGAAGAATTCCTACAGCTGAGGCTAAGTTAGATTTTTAAAACTTTTAAATGCAGTGGAATAAAATTTAAGACCAAATGCACATTTATCAAAATTGAAGAAAAGAAAGCATCAATTACTGATTTTTGCTCTTGTCAAACATCAAAACAAGTCTTTGTTAGCATCCACAGCGAGCTGATATGAGCTGTACTGATCTAATCCAAAACGGATATAGTCTGTCTCGACAGAGGACAATTTCAGAGTCCAGATACTTTGTACGAGATTCCACCTGCTGTAAAAACTTGGTTAAAGAATAAAGAATAAAGAAGATACTGATCATGATCAAGGGACCAGGCCAGTGGTAAATATATTTTTTCTTGTTTTGTTATTCATCCCACCATAAATAAACCCTGGTTTTGGAGAATTGTTAAACCCCTAATGGTGATATGGAAAGCAGATTGGTTGGTGGCCAGACCCTTTTGTGTCGTACCTTTTGTTCTCTATATTTAATTGATAGCACCGATTTCTGTTGCCCCACCCTGCGTTGTTGTCTTCTGTATAAACAGAATTCTTGTAGGTGGTTCTGGGTTGGTTTACCTACTCAGACCAACTCTCTGTGCTGTAAACCCACTGTATGCTGGTATACTTAATGAACACACCACCACGGCAGACTAAAGGAAAACAGGACTCATGCCTTTGTCTTGCTCCAGATTCTTGATGCTGGGATATTTTTTTGACAATGTCAAGAATTTTTAAAATAATTTTTGATTAAAAATAATTTTTAAATATGTAAAAAAATGAAGAGTTTAACACATGTAAAGAGCAGTGCAGGAAAGCAGAAAGAGGAAAAAGGTCTGAAAGTTACCTGAACGTCCTGATTTTGAGCTTCTGTGCTCTCAGCGTCTGCTGCTGCACTGGAGTCTGAACGGAGATTTTAAAAAAACCTTCTCAATGCTCAGAATTTAATCATAAAACACAAGCCAGGTGGATCTTTATAATAAAACCCTATTTAGTGTGACTTAAGTCCTGATGAGAACTGGATTCAGGTCAGACTCACTGGTTGTACTGGCTTCCTGTGGTTGAGCAGGTTGGACGGCGGCACTGAGGTCAGGACCAGCTGATGGGGCAGGGTCGATGGGCTCCGCAGCACCAGCTGCGCCTTCTTCACCCCCCTCCGCCTCATCCTCAGACTCGCTGACCTCAGTGGTGCTGCCGGACTCTGGCTCTGCCGTGCTGGCAGCCGGCGCTCGCAGCAGGAAGTCTGGGAAGCCTCTGGAGGGCGCTGCAGTCTGGCTTGGATAGTGCACTCGGAGGCCCTGTCTGCAGCACAGACACAGGTTTATCCCCTTTATGAAGGACACAAAGCAAACATGAAGATTTTTCTGTGCACTCCAGGTTACCTGACTCTCCTCCGTATGGGCAGTGTATTTGTAGCCCCGCCCACTGCCCTCTGACTAAATGCCCAGGTGGCAGGAAGCCTTGGAGGAGCTCGAGCTGCCACCTGTCCCTCTGCTCTGCCATCGTCATCATCTTCATCCACCTCAGTGCTGCTGCCAGAGTCTGAGATGATGAGTTGTGCATTGTGGTTTTCGGCCTCACCTGCAGGGGCTGCAGCGCCACCCTCTGGCTGCCTGATGCCCTGCAGCTCCACAGGAGAGTCTACCTCCATGGCCTCCAGGGCCTCCATCTACGGGGCAGCATCACATTTATTAAATGGCCCCCCCCAAAAAAAAAGACAGGAAAATACACACACTCCTGTCCAGTCAGGAACTGCATGCGTGAACACGTCCAAAAGCCTGTTTTGAGCCAGGAGGAAACACCTTGATATGTTTCAGGATCATAAGTGAAAAGGGTGCACAGTAAATACAGGTCACCAGTGCTTCTAGTAGCCAGATTACTACATCAAAATAAAATAAAATGCAATGAGTCAAAAAAGGCAGATAAGAAAGTGTCTTCTAGCCAGGAAAAACGTGGATCTCAATGATGGAGGCAATAAGAGATGATTACTGTGCTGCTTTCTATTTGTAATATTTCAGAATATAATTTTCCTTTACTTTTGCCCCTCCATAAAAGCCAGAATTCACTCCCCACCAGGCTTTTTAGGTTTAGTTCACTTCACATTTATTTGTTTAGTTTATTCATTTAAGTTCTGATTAAAGTTCAAGTAAAACAACTTAAAACAAAGACGTTTATTCTTCTTTAAAAATTTTAATAATTCACTATTTTTTCCTGTATGCAAGTAATCGTGATCTTAATTTTGACCAAAATAATTAGGATTATGATTTCTGCCCTATGACTAACGTGGCGTTGCTTTGGAAAAGCTACTACTTTTAGCTGCAGGTTTAGTTTAAATGCTTGTTGGCACTATGTGTGGCACAGCGTAAAAGTGACACGTTAAACTGCTGCACCTGCTGCTCTTCAACCCACCTCCTTTAAATTATAGTCCTGATTTTCCTTCTCCTATAATGTCCAGTTTATGCTCCACTGGATATTTGCTGTAAACTTTATTCTTTATAAAATCTTAAAGACAAGTTTCTCCTCTTGTAAAAGTCTACAACAAAACCTTTCACAGTACACACTGAATCCGATTTATCTGGACAGTAAAGAAGCAAATCTCTAGTGCCTCTGGTACACCTGACCTGGTTGCCCAAATAGGAACAGATCACAGCCTGGTTCTCCTCACCCTCTGCTATGTCCCTCCAGTCAAGAGGCAGCCTGTGGCCACGAGGACAGTGAGGAGATGGTCGGAGGAGGCTTTTGTGGCACTGCAGGACTGTTTTGAGGTGACTGACTGGCAGGCACTCTGTGAGCTGCAGGGAGAGGACACTGATGGGCTCACAGAATTAATCAAAGACTACATACAAACACTACATTCCAACAGAGACTGTAAAGTCTTATCCAATCAACAAGAGGAGGGTGATAAAGGACATCAAAGCCCTGCTTAACAATAAAAGACGACCTTCAGAGCTAGCAACAGGGAGGAGGTGAGAACAGTTCAAGCTGAACAGAAGATAGCAATACAGGAGGCCTGCAACCACCAGCCACCCCTTCCTCTCTCCCTCGCCCTCCTCAGAGTCCCTCAGCATCCTGTTAAAACCCCTTTCACACCTCCCCCTGACTCCCAGGCTCGCTGCACTCTCCATTTGGAGATCTCCACTCCTCCCCCACCTGTTACCTTCACTGCTGACCAGATCCAGAGGTGGCTGATGAGACTTCACTAAGGCAAGATCACAGGCCCTGATGGTGTGAGCCCCAGGGTCCTCGGAGCTTGTGCCCTCCAGCTATGTGAAGTGCTTCATCACATCTTCAGGATGAGCCTGAATCTGCAAAGGGTCCCAGTGCCGTGGAAGAGGTCATGCCTCGTCCCTTTGCCCAAGATGTCACATGCCAGTGATGGCACTGACATCACACATCATGAGGACCCTGGAGAGACATCCTGGATCAGCCCACTGACAGACCCCCTCCAGTACATCTACCAGTCCTGACTTGGGAGTTGTGGATGTCATTCTCTACCTTTCAACGGTGTCTACACACACCTGGATAAGCCAGTGAGCACTGTGAGAATCATGTTTTTTGACTTCTCTAGTGCCTTCAACACCATCAGGCCGGCTCTACTGGGAGATAAGCTGACAGCGATGCAGGTGGATGCCTCCCTGGTGACATGGATAGTTGACTACCTGACTGGCAGACCACAATATGTGCACCTGCAGCACTGTGTGTCAGACAGTGTGGTCTGCAACGCAGGAGCGTCCTCTCTCCCTTTCTCTTCACCCTATACACCACAGACTTCAGTTACTGCACAGAGACCTCCACCTTCAGAGGTTTTCTGATCACTCTGCAATAGTGGGATGTATCAGAGAGGGTGATGAGGAAGAGTAAAGGGCTGTAGTGGAAAACTGTTACGTGGTGCAAGCAGAGCCATCTGCAGCTTAACGTGGCAAAGACAAAGGAGCCGGTTGTAGGCATGAGGAGAACAAGAACACCGGTGACCCCTGCTTCCATCCATGGGGTCTGTGTGGAGACAGTGGAGGATTACAAATACACTGGACTTACAATAAACTGGAAACACAGAAAACACAGAAGCCCTCTACAAGAAGGGCCAAAGCTACCCATTTTCTGAGATGGTCCCTTCATATCTGCCAAACAATGCTGGAGGATATTCTATGAGTGTGTGGTGGCCAGTGCCAGAGGCAGCAGACACCAACAGACTCAACAAACTGATCCACAAGCCCAGTAATGCTGGGGGAGCTTGACTGTCTGATGGCCGTATTAGAAAGGGGAAGTTACAGACAATATTGGACAACCCTTCACGCCCTCGCCATCCTGTGCTGGACAGCCACAGGGGCACGTTCAGCAAACGACTCGTTCCACCACGATGCACCACAGAACGCCACAGGAAATCATTCCTACCTGTAGCCATCAAACTTTCCAACTCCTCCTTATGACACCTGGACTACTTTCACTTGTAATATCTCGTTTATATCGTACACAGTGCTGTTTAACTTTGGAGTATTCATTTTAACATACTGCATCTGGAATGGAGCCTTATTTTTACATAGAGTTTACATTTTTCAATTTCATATTTATATTTTAATTGTGACAAAGCAGTTTCCTCCTGGGATTTATAAAGATTCTTATAGTAAATCATCTTCTGTTATTTAAATAAAAGTAAGTGGATTTTAATCAGCAGCACGAAGCTAAAACGTACACAACCTGCAAGTAAAGCAGTGAGTGCTAACGAACAGCTGGATGGCGCTGATAACCCATCCTTGTCTGACCGTTCCAGCCGCTGCTTCCCGCTGCGTTTCCGGACCGGGACGGAGGTGCGTTCTTCGGTTGAGCCCCGAACTAGAGCCCGAGGTCACCGAGGCCTCCGAGCAAAAAAACTGCCGACAGTCGCTGCAGTTCAAACTTTAGTCACCTTCACTTTAAATAACGTTGCTCTTATCAACACCAGAGACAGCTGGAGAGGACACCTGTTGTTTTTAATGTTTTCCGTTTTATCTCCTGGTGACCACGGAGCTAAAATTAGCTAGCATTTGAGAGGAGCGAAGCAATAAAAACACTTTAATGTCTTTCATTACTCTTTCGTATCGGTGCATTACTACAGATAATGCTGACTATGATGTAATTATAAAAAAAAACGGGGAAAAGGAAAGGACTCGTTCGCAGGCTCGCTATTAGCGCTGCTAGCCAGCTTGGCTGCGCTGTGCCCGGGTTAGCCGCAGCAGCAGCGCGGTGAGGAGCGAACACCTACCTGCGCGGGTTTAACAGCTGCGGATCCCGCTCGGAATCTCCACACGAGGCATCAACATGGCAGCAGCAAGTCAAAGAAACAGAACGAAAGGCTCCATCTGTTACGGGTTACTTACTTCACACAGCGGTTAATGAAGTCAGGCAGACGCGCTCTCAGGGCTCGAATCTCCCGGCGCCAGTCCGCTCCGCCCGCTCCATCCTGCCGCGACGTCACCGCCGAAGATCGTTCGTAGCGAAGATGAATGTCTCCCGGTCAACAGAGGATCGGCAGAAGTGATAAAAGCTGCAGCTCCTCTAGTGGCCACCTGGGGAATCCCCTTTGACTCCCGTGGTAACAGCAGAAATAATCATGTGTAGTCTGCTACACAAAATACTCTGTAGATAGGTTTCCTCTTCATTTATTATTATTGTTATTAATTTTTTCCATGGCTATTTTTATATATAAGCCGCTATATAAAACATAGATGTAGCTTATGGGTCTGAAAAGTGAAGCCAATGTGGAAGCGCCTCAAACCTGCATTCTTTTTAATGGCCAGCAGAGGGCAGCGCGGTTTGCTATTTATACACAAGTAGAACAGAAACAATTCAGTTCGGTTAAATTCAGTTTTATTTATATAGCGCCAAATCACAACAACAGTCGGCTCATGGCGCTTTATATGTCAGGGTAAAAACTCTAAAATAAACTAGGAAACAAAGGAGATGAAAATGGACAAACTAAAGACCAGGAAATGCTGTATTATTATAAAAGGGTTCAGCAGCAAGAAGTAAAGACAGAACAAGTATGAGGATTCTGTATTATTTGTGTTTGGGACATTTTAGCATTTAAAAACCACCAGTCGTGTTGTATTTATTACAGTTTGTTTTTTTTTTTTGTTTTTTTTTTAATTTACAGAGATCATCAGTGGTAAAATAAAGGCTAAAAGATTAAATTAAAGTCATTAAAGTATGAAAAAGGAAAATAAATGAAATAGTGAGCCAACACTAAGTTTTGGCTTC
>VVAS01119350.1:15686-27649 GCA_015103295.1 Ptychochromis oligacanthus
ATAATAAAGGACCCCCCCCCCCCAAACCACCACCACCACCACAGTCACTGTCTCAGTGATGCATTTTCATAAAGCTTTAACACAGGTTTGCGGTGTCTTTTTGTAGAGCATAAAAACACAATATATGCACCTTGTGCCATCGAAATGTTCAAAAGGGAAAAAAAATGTGTATGTCCTGTTAACAAAGTCCTCAAGAAGACCAAAATCAACATCGTATCCGTGGCGCTTGTCAGCCTGCTGTACCTTTATCCCAGATAACCCTTTCTCCTCTGGAGGGCCCTGTATCAGGCCAAATTAGGATACAAATCCTTGCCATCAGTTGTTGACTGTGAAGCAGCTGTCAATTTGGTACGGTTGTAATTAAGAATTTTTAAAACGGGTTCAATAGTATTTACTGACTCATGGTTATAAGACTGTTATTGACTCTGTAATATAGAGCTTTGATTTTGCTGAAGTGAAAATGTCAGTTTTTAGATGTCAGTGTAACCTGGTCATAAGGGCATCGAGCTGTATCGTATTTCAAAAAGTGGAAATTTAAAAAAGTATAGCCTAGGGCTTGGGGGTTAATAGAAATCAACACAAAGTGTATATTCAGTGTTAAACATAAAAATTGCATTTTCTGGTGAAGGAGTGACAGGATACATTTCATAAACAGACTGTTTTTTTTGCTTTGTTTTTTTGATAGCTACAGGGATAAAAAAAGTACAAGGTTCCACTTAGTAATTTTGAGTGTCGTGTATCAAAGAGGTCAAACTCCTTCCATGAACACACACTGGAGAGTATAATTTTACTGAAATGCCAAATAAGAGCACCAAATGGTAGTAATAGGTTTTTTTTGGTGTTGTTTTGTTTTGTTTTTGTTTCGTTTTTTAGGCCAGTGCAGATACTGGTTTTTAGGGGAAAACATTTCAGAGCCAATATATCAAACAGTATTCTTTTTACATATTCATACAGTATGTTAGAGTTAAATTAAAAAGAAATAATGATGGGGATATTGTTAATTAACTTTCCAAACATTCACAGCCCAGTTAGCGTTTATCATGAAGCTGCTCTGCTGCATGTGTTGCAGTGCTAACAGCAATGTAACCTATGAGGTCAGAGCTGCTCTGCTCAACAAACTCTGAGACGACACCATTTCCAAATTAGCTCAAGCATCTTTCATATGGAATATGTTCTGTGAAGTTGAAGTGTCAGACAGTATACACACCCATACTGATGTATCTGTGATATGCTAATAGCAGTTTATATATATACTGGTCTGACTTTACCAAATCTACAGACTGAAACAGTCCCTAACAAATGCTATAATTCACTGTGTTTGTTTAAAGAACTTTTAATACAATTTTGACCAACTATTTTAGATTTGAAGTAAAAGAAAAATAAAAGTAAAAATTTAAGGGTTGTGTTTAAGGATTTACATGCTCAGTAAGAACCAGAGGCTATAAGAGTAAAATGTTTTTGGCCTATTCATTAGATTTGTAACAGAACAATGTCAGCTTTCCTCTTAAACTACAAGTGATTTAGCATTTTCTCTGAGATAAATCAACAATTCACATCATATTTTCCTTATTTCTTGTGTGGTCTCAGTTCCAACAAGATTCTCACAGCTCTTTGCTGAAAAGTCAGGGCTTAATTAGTGCTACCTGCCGGAAAAGAATCCGGGACCTCCCAGACTGGGACAGGCACCCTGTAGGGATGATGTGGGCATGTGTTGTCTTCTCTGAGCTTGATTTTCAGATGGTTGACTAATGCTGTTTTTCAGAAGCATGGACAACAGTGCTTCTTGTGTGCAGGACTGTGACATTACCGAAAGGGAGCAGAGGAGAACAGTATAGAACAAGACAGAATAAGTCACGTGTATGTGATGATATTTGGTCAAATTGTTGTTGTGTAGTTTTAACAGCACTCTCTTTGTTATGGACCTCCCAGTTTAGAATTTAAGCACTGGGAATATTAATCTGCAACCTTTTTAAGGTTGTAGTCTATATAACAAAGCCACCGACAAATTATGAATATTTCCTTAGTTTTTAAAAATGCTCAGAAGTTTTAGTGTGGAAGGGGTATTTTTTGCAGTCAACTCTGAGGGGTTCCTTCCTTGTCTCAAGTCCCTTGGGACAATTAAAATAAAAAAAAAGTGCCTTGAATTTTGAAGATCAAATACCGGGAACTTCTGAAGCAAATCATATTTATGGTAAAGCTTGATCACATTAAAAACACCACAAAGCCAAATTCTTTGTAATTGAACTATGAACAAAGAAGAGCTACCTATACAAACTGGAAGTTAGCTTAAACAGCCATTATGGTTACTATGGGTCAGTAACATATTACTTTAGCTGTGTCCACAGTGGTAGCGACATGGCAACCACAGACCATAGAAAGTGAATGACTTGAGGCCAGCGATTGAAGTTCTAATGGGAGTGCGGGATACCGCTGATTGACATATGACCTGGCAGTAAATACATTAGAGGGTTACCTAGCTAATGGAGCATGTGTAATGAGCGAATCCGTTCCAGTGTGGACGCAGCTTAAGGAGCATGCTACCCTAATATATTTTGTACACTAGCCAGTATTATGAAAATTTGAACATACATTATATTACGGGCAGGCTAATTCCAGTAATACCTGACTGCACTGAAATTTTCTCAGCTTGTTTTCTGTTCACATTAAAATTCCATTCATTAGCTCTGCTCGCTGCTTTCCGTTAGCAGAACAGTCCGGTAAATGTTAGAATCCCAGACCAACTGGAGGAAGTTTGTATTTCCCAAAAGAGGCAGTTACAAGGCTACATTACTCAAATGCTCTGTTCTTAGCTAACTTGATAACATCGGCCACCGGTGCATATAGCTAGTTTTCTTTGGAGTTAAAGGGGATGTGAATCTGTTGTTGAAGTCGCAACTTCTAGGGAATGGTGTAAAGCTAAGCGAGCAGTAAATGTAATACATTACTTGTTCAGTGAGCGGTATGTAATAAGTAATTGTCACCATGGCGGACTTGTAAAAAGATGTAAAAAAATAAAGCACTGGTCTCATGAAAACATGAAATATCACGACAAAGCAATGTATTTGTTCATGTTCATGGGCACAAATAAATACATTGCTTTTTACCCCTGTTTTTAATTACAGTCGGTACAGCTTTAAATTTAATGCATTTAAATATGATATGTTTCATGTCTGCAGAACTGACATGTATGCTGTCCCTCTTCATAGATGACACATCACCCTAGCAACTAAGCTCTGAAAAATTGCGGCAACCATTGTGTTTTAATCCAACCCATGATTGTTTTGTATATCTTTTTATTGCGTAAACCTAACAGAGTAGTTTTTCTTATCTTAATCCTAACCAAGTAGTTTTTATTGTCCAGAAGTACCAATTAATAGATTAAATGTTGTGACAGTACCACAAACTGTTGTGAGGCTCTGTAGTTACACTGGAGTGGTAAAAGAATTCTAATGGCCAATTTAGTTCCACTACCTTCCAAAGATATTAAGACCAGAAGGTTTGCCATGATGTTTAATACTCTCTTGTCCTGAAAGCCTGCTAACTACTCCAGATATACAGCTTAAGTCTGCTGCTTTAGTCTTGTGCCTCAACAGAAATCCATCACATCCTTCTGAATATGGCAGCACACTTGAGCTGTCAGTGTTCTGCTCACTCTTGCTCCATGCCTAACTGCCACCTGAAAGCACTGCTGCTGTCTACGTTTCCATGGGTGAATGTGTCACTCCCCAATCCCTGCTGTGCTGAGCTTGATGTTTCCTTGTTGGGACTGGGTGGCAAATATCAATGCTCCAAATACCAGTGTGTTTGCATTATAATCCCTTCCACATGGGTTCCTAAAATACTAGAAGAGGATATTGTTGCCTCGGTCAAAGGCAGTATCAGTCTTTGGTTACACACGGTGCTGTTTTCTTTTGAAATTGACAAAACTCAGCATAAGGTTTAAAGCAAATTACTTCAAAAGGCCATGAGCTGTTTCCTTTGACCTCACAATCACTCCCCACTATCCTCATCTACATTACATAGAATAAGATACCAAGGTCACCCCCTGCAGCTCCTCCTCCCAGCACCCAATAGTAGGGGTTAATTGAGATCAGCTGAGGGGGCGGGTGTCTGATTGACATGGCCGGCGGGGGCCCGTTGTTCATTTTAATTGTTGCTTTGACCATTTGTCATGAGGGTCGACACCTGGTGGTAGAACAACAAGAGGGATGGACGGAGGGAGAAAGAGAGACAGTGGATGGAGTGGACACCAGTGATTTACATTAATATGTACTGAAATAAACAAGCAGAGAAGTCATGCGTTAAATCAACTTTGAGAGAGAGCAGCGATAGAAAGAAAGCCTCCAGGGTGAGAAAGGAACAGAGAAGGAGGATGTGTGCTTGGAAAGAAGCACTCTTTTTTTTATTGTTCTATTACCAAGCAGTAGATTTACATGCACAAATGTGCACACACACACAGACACACACACCATGTCAGATTTGAGCATCTAGTGTGTCTGCTTTCTCTCTCCAGTATTTTAGTATTCTAATCCATCATTGGCCTGACATGGGGATGCGGTCTCGCTCTTCTCTCTCTCTCTCCGTCTATGTCTCTCTCTCTGTGCTGCTGCAAATACACAGCATCCAAACGGAAGATAAAGGCAGAGCAGGGGGAAAAAACAAACTCCACAGCAGGGAGAGCTTTATCCAGCGAGATAAAGTGGCGGAATAAAGCAGCGACGGAGAGATAGAGAGGAAGTGCAAGAGAGGGAAACAGTGAAGAAAAGGGGGAGGAAAGAGCAAAAGAAGAAAGAAAAAGAAGAGGGAGGGTGTGCAAAATGGAAGTGAGAAAAACAGGGAAGGAGAGGAATATGATAAAGGCAGAGAGAGGAGAGTGGGGGGGAGCTGGGATGGGTGAGAGAATAAGAGGTAGAGAGAGAGGGAGAGAGAGAAAGAGAGAGGGACGTGTGTGTGTTGCAGTGTGTCGCGAGTGAAGCCTGAACCCCCCTGCTCCATTTCACACTCTGTAGGTCCTGACGCATCAGCGCTCAAAGACACACACATTTACAGAGTTCTGTCTTGATTTCTAATTCACAAAAACATGCATGTCATGCACGCAGATAAACAAAGATGTATCAACATCTTTGGTGCAAAACTCCGATTCCTACAAAAAATCCTAAACTGAGACTCTTTTTGCCTACAACTCTCCCTGCTTTTAATATCTATTACACTGACTTCAAGAGTGCCCTTAAAAACACTGAAGTTGCTTTGGAGATGTCACACGGTGCATCTTTCCGGAGCTCCTCTATTTTGCATCAATGAGCAGCTATCATACATTGAGGGATCTGTCAGAGAAGCACCAAGGCGAGTCGGGTCGAGGAAGAAAGCTAATTACAAGACATCGCAATATAACAGAACGTATTGAACATCACACTGTGATGAAAAAGAAAAAAAACTTGATGTTTTAGATTTAGCTGTCCAGGTTTTGTGCTGCTTTTCTCTTGAAAGTCCCATATTAAAACCGATTATGCGGCAGTGAATATTGAATGTTGATTGTGGTACTGGAAAATTTGGTTTGAAAATGTTAAAACAATGTAACTATCCACACACAAAAATCTTCTTCTTATTAAAAATTTTATTTGATTTAGCCCACCTTGTTAAAAATGTGTTGAAGTGGGGAAACTGTTGGCTTGATGTAACTAAATTTAAAAGACCATCAACAAAAAGCAGCATTGTTAAATCTATAAATGTAATATAAATACATGTAAAACCCACACATTGTGCTTTTAGGAGCAGTGAGCAACAGTATCTGGCAATAGTGACTTTATTCAGCTTCTCAGCTGCATGGTCAGCATAATTGGATTACCACATACAGATTGCTGTAATCAACATAATTGCTTAGACATGTAATGTTCTTAAATTTCATTAAATCCGGTTCTCTGTTCTAAAAGTCAAAGTACTACGGCATGTTCAGACCCAATGCAAAAAAAGTTTAGTGAAGTGCATTTACATGCAAAGTCCATGCAAAGGAGCAAATTGACACAAATTTGATGCAAACAGGGGCAAAATACAAATCGGCGCAAGTTGAAAATATTTCAAAAATTTTCTTCATACTGTGTTTTGAAAGCCTCAGATTCTCACATAAACTATGGATACCCAAGGTGCCAATGACAATCACAAATGAGGGAAGCCAAATTTATTATTCAACTTCACTTTTACTGCTGGACCAACTGTATCTCACAGCCTGGTCTCAACAAATGAAACATGAAATAACCACAAACTCTTTACCTCTTAGCATCCATCAGAGCGCTGTACTACGAAGCAGGATTTTGTCTTATCCAAGTAACTTCTTATCCAGTTAACCCTGGGTTTTCTGTATTACGAAGGTGGTTCACTTCTTACTGGGGTAGAACCTCACCTACTGACCTCACCTACTGATTCTCTGGAAAATAGCGTCACCATTCCTGGAAGATCCGTCAGACCTCTGTGTGCGGATAGTGGAGTTTTTCAGTAGCATCTAATGTCTATACGTTTCCCTGATGAGCATCAGTAATAAATATAGATTCTTATATGCAACTTTATTCCTTGATTTTTTTTCCTGATGGCTGCAAACAATTTTACAACAACTTTATTGTTCGATAAGCGTTAATGATCCAAAAGAAGGACACCTACACTGTACTTGCTGACCTTATATCAAATTTGCATGTAGACTAAGCCTACGTTTGAATTCTGTTTTTATATTTAATCTTTACTCTCAGACTGCTGAATACCACTGAGGCTGCAGCCGAAAGAATAAAAACTAAAAGTGCCCTTTAAATATTCATTTAATGAAATATTTGATTGTGATTCATTAGATTCTCCCGTGTCTTAATGATGGAGCTGTGATATTGATTGATTGAGCTGTTAACTTACACAGTTGGCATTTTTGCCAGCTTTCTTTCCAGGCTTCAAATAGGCTAAACTTTATTAATATAGTAGCTTTTTTCCAGTCTTACTGACCAAAGTGCTTAAAGCGCACACTTTTAATACTATATTACTCTACAGGGCTTTTCCTCTCTCACACACTCATTCCGCTGCTTTGTCTGCAGCAGCTGTGTTGCTTTCAGTTGTATTACATGTTTAACATTTTCATATTTTTCACATAGTATAGTTTTATGCTCCTTTCTAAAATCAGTCGCTCTGTTGTCAGTACACTTATCTATAATTGTGATTGGTCAGATACTGCCAACACCACCCCTCACATGTGAACATGCAGGGGAAACCCTGGGTTAACTTAGCGAGTTGATAACCAGGTTGGTGCGATGGCTTACCCTGACTGCCAATTTCAGGGTAAGTGAAGCTAGATAACAGAAAGGTACCCTGGGTATGTTAAACTCACTTTGCAGTACATGCCTCAGGTCACCAGTGATGTCAGCGGTAGGGTTAGGTTCACACCTACCCCTTTATATGGAATTTTTACCGATATGGCATACCCAAATGGAAGTCTTACAAGAGAAGAAATGTAGCCAAAATTCTTGTAAAACAGGTAAAATCTTCTAGTTTCCTAAACTATGCTTGTTTAGCATGTGGCAACCTAACCCTACCTACCCAATCTACTCGGATCAGCTGGTTGTTGCCAGCAGGGAAGTTGCAGAATGCTCTCTGATGGACAAACTATGCAACATTGTAACATGGTTATATTTACATTTATTGGCTGTTATAAATGCTGATACAGATAGATTGGCAGATAGCTGCTATAATGATAATGGTGGCCTGCTGACAAATCAGTCAGCCTCTACTGGTGGATGTTCAGAGGTTAAGATGATGCTGGTATGTTCCCCATGACACAGCGACTTTTCTGAAAAGGTTGGAGGTTTACATGCTCTTATTCGCATGACTTCAGCCATGATCACTTTCTAAACCAAACCAAGTAGTTTTAATTCTTTAACCTGACCAACCTCTGAATGCAAGTGAGAATGAAACCTACTTGTTTTTTGGATCTTGTTGGACCTGTATCTCACCTTCCATCTCTGAACACAGACAGTGTCAGGCTTTGTGCAATGTTACCATGGGGGAATTTGTGTGTCCATCATGACAGAGCTGCTAATTGACTTTCCATTGGCCACGTAATTTGTATTCCAACATGGTGTTGGAATACAAATCATGGCTATGTTCTTGATCACTCATGGTTATTTCTGTTAGATCAGCTGGTATCTCATGAGGGACTAGGATCTCCAGCAAAAGAGTCAGTATCCTTGAAGTGAGACTAGGTAACTTACTTCTTGATAACATGGGACAATGTTTAATGCTAAAACATTGTTCATCATTATCCCAAGAGTGTCAGCAAAAATAACTCTACTAAAGTTTAACATTAGCTAGCCTTAGCCACCAGAAATATCTGCTTATGCTGTTTAATACAGTTGCGGCAAAACCCCTGAGCATATTGAAATGATCCAGGGTATACTTTATTTTCTTGTGCAAAATGATTCTTTTTGTGTTAAACAGCTCCTTATTTCAAAGTTAATCTGATCAATCAGTGGTCATAAATCTGTGAAAAGCCCTCAACACACCGAAAACCTCTGATCTCTCTTTCTGTTATGGTGTTTCATTTTCAGCAGAAGTGTCAGCCGAATTTACATTTTTTTTCTGTCAGACTGTCAAACTGCATGTAATAAGGGGATTGTGCACAATGTCTCCTCATTTGACAGTTCATTAGCATTGTTTTGTATAATATCACTGAATTCCCACACCCTCATGAGAATATTTAGTATGCTGCTGATTGAGTGTTCACTTGTATAACTGTCTCATTCTTCTACACTCAGACTGATATAATTTCCGTACAACTGAATATGTGGTGAATGAAATGTTTGGGGCCTCCTAGACCTTCCTCAAGGACCCCCCTCATGGTCTCCTGGGACCCCATGGACTCCTAGAGAACAGCTTCCCTGCATCGCGGATGAATTGATGTTTTTGATGTGTTTTCTGCAAAGTGGTTTTGTCTCTTCAGAATGATGTCGTTTACTTCCCCCAGCCGACGCAGATGCACCATCTCATCACTGTTGGCAATGCGTTGCCATGGTTACTCCGGTCTTACCCAGGTTGCTGCACCCTGGGTGATCCCGAAAGGTAAATGGAGCTGAATGATCTTCGGAAGTTTGATTCTTTTCAATACACCAACACCTGGTGAGGGTGCGGCGGCCATTTTGATGCCTTTTTTTTTTCCCTGCTTGACTGACTGAACCACACACACACACACACACACACACACACACACACACACACACCACCTCTTATCCTGGCAGGTGACTGGTTGAATAGGACATCATTGCCATGGAGATTGAGGCGATGACACTCACGCACACAAACACACAGTCACAGCCTCGGAAATGAGAGCGGCTTTCATGAGTGAGTGGCTGAGCGGTCTGACTCGATGTCGCTCCAAAGGCGAGACAGCAGCGCGGATTGAGCTGTCATTTGAAGGAGACTGTGTGAAAACAGATGGATCTCTCTTTCTCTTTCATTCTGTCAAAATGTAAACCTTTCCTGTGGATAATTCCAAACTAAAGCCTGGGACCTAGAGATGAGCAGGTGAAGATAAATGTAGTCCATTTAAAGAACACTGATCAAGGCCGAGAACACTCCACCCCGCTCCACATTTGATTCCTGTCTAAAGCATGTCAGTGTACAGTGCCAGAGTAAAGGAGGCGCAATACCACAGGGCTTTCTCTACTCTCTCGCATTTTAGTGTGTGATCCATCCTGATGCTTCTTTGGTCCTGTGCTTTTCACCTCTTTGGACTTTTGGTGAGTTTTGTAGGCACATGAACTCCAAGCGGGCTTCCCTGCACACAAACAAGAAAAAAGTAAATAAATAGAAGTAAACACCAGTCAGTAGAGATCGGTGATTGATTGGTTTTAAACTGTGTTGGTGAAAAGCTGTGTATGTTCGGGGGCATACATGTGGCCCCGCATGAAATATTTCTATTTCTGATCATTCGGTGACATTTTGCCCTGCTGAATGTGCCCCCGAGGGGGTATGAACCCCTCCATGCCTCTGCTGTGTTTACCTGTGACTAATAAATATACAAGCTGACATTTCCTTACCTTGACTTCCAATGTGTCTGGTCATTTCTAATGACTTCTTATAGATTTTGCTGATTTACATATCTTTTTCTTTTTTGTTTTGACTGTTCTTCAGCATATTGGATTTAAACAGTGAGGTTAAAGTGTCCTTTTAGGTAACTGATATTATGCATTAGCTTTAATTTGATTGGGTTTACGTCGGTAACAACAAACTATCTTGCAGAAAGCCCTTTAAAGGATAGTCAGAAAATCTTAGGGATTTAAAAGTGATTGGGCAAGTACAAAAGGAGTCAAACAGGCCTTAACCTCAGATGTTAAGGGGAGTGCTTTCCTCATTGTTTCGTTAGTCACGATCGATATTTGGTGTAACGCATTACTTACTGTAATCTGACTCAGATTATTTTGGATCATTGCTCAAAAAAGTAATGTATTACACATGATTTAGTACTTATTAAAATAAGTAATGCATTATGTTACTAATTTACTCACTGAAGAACGTAATTCCACTACTTGTAGCATTAGTTTTGCATTACTCTGTACCATGGCCAGTGCTGCATTGTTACATAATTACCAGTGAACAGTATGAACCTTAAGCTCCAGTCCCACATACTGACACAATATCTTTATTTTATTGTTTTAAGTATTACCACAAAACCCAACGGCAAAGTTGAAAACCATCCCAAAGAGCACAGAAAAAATGTTGTGGTCACAGCAATTCTACTGAAGAAACAGGTACAGTTATAAATGGAGGCTAGAATCCTACAAACTTGACTGCTCATCACTGCTTTTGTTACCTGTTGGTACCTTTTGGCTCCTTGTCTGGGATCAGCAAACAGTCAGCTTTAACATCATTCTGATTCCAGGGGTTGTCCTCTACTATCTGCACGCTGTCTTTGCATCTTTTAGATCTTTGTTTCTAGGCTGGGTGCAGTTTGCACTTTACTGTCATGTTCTTCTTATTTCATGCAATAAAATAGGAGTAATGTTCATCTCCTAAAAAGCTGTAGACTGCTCTACCATTTGTCTCCTCCCTCCATATGAACTGAAGACCGTTAATTGTAGTAAAAGTGTGCAGGAAAGAGGTGCATTTGATAATTAATAATTTAATCTGTTTTTATGTGCGCATAATTGAAGAACTTGTGTTATACAAACAGTGACATAATTGTTTGGAAACTTTAGTGTGATTACTGAATTTAGTACAGTGAATTACTTGCATTACTGCATTACAGAAAAATGTACCATGATTACTGTAATGTGTTAGTTGTGAACGCACCCAACAGACAACATAATGGATTAGTTTTGCAATTCAACCAATCACTTATTGAATTCCATGGCTGCATACTAGTCCAGTGTATCCAATCCAGTGGTTGCATCAGTCAGGTCAGCTCATTGTGGGAGTACGATTTTGTCCCTCATATCAAACATCAGAATGTAGATAACACAGGACAACAAAACAAAAATGTTTTTGTGATCATCAGAAATTATAACACACTTTTCTAAATCAGTTTTTCACACTGATTTCAGATCTGTTTTCAGTTTTTTTTCCCCAGTCATATCAACTTTTTGAGTTATGAGCAATATTAATTTACAGTGTACTTGCATGTGGTAAGCATGCAAGTACACTGTAACGTAAGCGCCAATTAAGTAAATGTTTCAATGTCATCAGTGCGAAGTCAAATAGGCACACATCGTGGCACAGATATACTGAACGGTGACATTCAGCTACAGCTGTTTCTTCAAAAACAGAGTATGATTTTCTTGGGCTAATTATTCCAGATATCATGCAATATATAATTACTTTCATCACAAAAAATAGACGTGCTAGAGAAAAACTAAACACAGATTTGAAATCAGCATGAGAAACACTACAAAACTCACATATATTTATCTCTGATGAAAATGACCTGTTGACCTGTGTTATAT
>VVAS01119388.1:1299-12795 GCA_015103295.1 Ptychochromis oligacanthus
AGAGAAAAAGAAAAAAAGAAAAAAAAAATAAAAAAAAAAAAAAAAATACACTAAAGAAGGAGTGCAGTTGAATAGAAAAAAAAAAATTAAATAAAAGAGCTCCGTGAATAAAAGTCTAAATATAATGCAGGTGTGCGAGCGCGTCTCCATCCAACTTCTCCACATAATTTCATTAAGAAAAAAAAAAACTGGGATGGATCTATCAAGTACATCAAAGTCACATGAATATAGGGTTTCTCACTACATTATTCCTTTAATGCGCTTTGTTGGGAGTCATCAGACTGTGTCATTTGTCAGATTAAAGGAGATCAGTGGCATAGATGACCTGGCTTAAACAGAGAGAAAGCGGTTGGTAACGTGGCTTACAAGAATGCAAGTTAAGGGAGTATAAATACAGAAACGGGGTAGTTAAAGATGACGGAACAGGCAAGAGAAATTATGGTAAGCGTACAGACTTGCAAACAGATGGGAGCAGAACAAAGTGTCCTAACAAAAGGATGCAATAGGGAGTGAAAAGTCATGGGGAGTGAGATGGCAGATGGAGATGAGATGACAAATGCCGAGAGATTTGAAAGCGAGGAATGTACATGTCGGTGAAGGAGAGATAAGTGAAGTCAGGAATGTATGCTTGGAAAAAAAGTTGCCGAATCTTCTAATCTGGGATCACCACATCTTGAGTGAGGTACCTAGTGCATGTTTTCCTCTTCCTGTCATCGTGTTCGAAGCAAAAGCAGGCCCGCTGCAGTGCAATAGAGCAGCACTCTGTTACGTAAACACAGTGCTTTTGAGGTGTATACATTGCTGAATGATCTCAATGCCGTCTCTTGTTACTGTCATGTTAAATATCAAGGGTAGAAATTGTAAAGCAGTGGAGAATTAGATAGTAGATAATATGCAGAGTCATTGAATTCAGGAAACGATCGCTGCTTCAATGTCGAAATGGATTTATGTGGCAAAATAAGTCAGCACTCTAAGTATCTGTGGTCCTTTATGTACAATGTAGTGGTGCGGTTTCTGCTCAAATCTGGATTGAGTTGTAATTATACTGCACACCCTTTTATATGGGCTTGTAGTGTGCTTTGTCCACTCCAGTTTTTTTTCTTTCTGTTCCTGTTCACTTTCTCTTTTTCTTCCTTCTCTAAATGGCCTTGAGTTTTGCAGACAGCACAGAGTTTCTTCCTTCAACTTTTTACTGCATTTTTCTGAAACCTCGAAATGTAGGTTGGTGAACTTGACTCTGTGTGCTCTCTCCTTCACAGCCTGACCTCTTGAACTTCAAAAAGGGATGGATGTCAAAACTGGATGAGAGCGGGGAGGTAAAGTGCAGCCAGAAGTCATATCTTCCTCTCCCTCCTCCTTTCCTAGCCTTTTCCCAACATCACTTGCTCCTAATGAGAAAGGCTGTTTGTAAGGCGATAGTGGCAGATTATCCTTGTTATCATGTTAATAGCTTGGTGGCTTGAGGCATAACAGGTGTGTCCTCTCTTTGAATGAAATGCTTGAGTGAGTGAGCTTCTTACTTCACACATGCAGCCTTCCTGTTGTACTCATGTTTGTCTGTGCCTCTTCAGATGACACTCACTCTAAAAATTCAGAGGTAGTAATGCTGATGCAGTCTTAGGTAGTGTTTTAAAGTCATGTGTTTCATAGGACTCTGCGGTCCTGTAATAAACTCAGTACACCCTTACTGCTTCCATAGGAATGTTTGCACTTGATTAACTGATCATCAGCAAGAGTGACCACCTCTATATAAGCAGGCGTTTTGGTAGTTTGCTGCTCTGAAGCATCCAGGTGTGTGTTAACACAATGCCACAATCTTCCCAGGAGTGGACGTCGCAGCAAATTCACGTCAAGGTCAGACTGTGCAATGCTCAGAGAAACTGCAAAAAAACCCAAGAGCTACATCTCAGACTCTACAGGCCTCAGTTAGCATGTTAAATGTTAAAGTTAGGTTAACGTTTAACATGAAAAAGACTGAGCAAGTATGGTGTGCTTGGAAGGGTTGCCAGGAGAAAGCCTTTTCTCTCTAAAAAGAACATGGCAGTACGGCTCATGTTTGCAAAGTTGCATCTGACCAAACCACAACCCACATTTGGACAGATGAGACCAAAGTGGAGATATTTGACCATAATGGACAGTGCCACATTTGGTGAAACCCAAACACTTCATACCAACCATCAGCACGGTGGTGGAGGGGTGATGATTTCGGCTTGAATTGCAGCCACAGGACCTGGGCACGTTTTAGTCACTGAGTCGACCATGACCTCCTCTGTATACCAAAGTAATCTCAAGTCAAATGTGAGGCCATCTGTCTGACAGCTAAAGCTTGGCCCATATTGGATCATGCATCATGCATCAGGACAATGATCCCAAACACTGCGGCAAATCTACAACAGAATGGCTGAAAAAGAAAAGAATCAAGGTGTTGCAATGGTCCAGTCAAAGTCCAAACCTTAACCCGACTGAAATGCTGTAGCGGGACCTTAAGAGAGCTGTGCATAAATGAATGCCCACAAACCTCAATGAACTGAAGCAACGTTGTAAAGAAGAGTGAGCCAAAATTCCTCCACAACGATGTGACAGACTGATAAAGTCATACAGAAAGATTACTTCAAGTTGCTGCTGCTAAACGTGGTTCTACAAGCTATTAAATCCTTGGGTGTACTTAGTTTTTCACAGGACTGTATATTTGGCTGTAAGAGTTGCTGATGAGAGACTGGTCTTGGATAAAACTGATTCAGTCTGTGTTTCTTTAGTGGAAGAAGCATTGGTTTGTTCTGACTGATGCAGGACTGAAGTACTACAGAGACTCCACTGCAGAGGAGGTATATATTTTTTTTTTATTATTATTATTTCACAGTCTTGTTTGGTGCAGAACTGTTAAAATAACCTTGATAATATAATGTTAAAACAAACTTGTATTACTTATGTAGACAATATAAAAGATGGACATAGCTTCTTGGTAAGAAAGGCGAAGCCAAAGCAGATGTTCTTTACACCTGTATTCTTTCTAATGGCCGGCAAAAGGTGACTCCTCTGGTTAGAAGCAGAAGTCTGGTTGTATAGAAGTGTATGGGGAAATGACTCTACTGCTCACTTGATTTAAGACTACTAAACACTTTTCTAAGGAGTTAGTGGTCTTAGTCACTTATTTAAAGTCTTGTTGAATACAATATGATATACTCTTTTTAAAATATGGAGCCATTAGAGTCAAAAAGTGAAAATGACGCATGTTAGTACTTTGTGGTCAGTATGTCACTGCTGTATGGGTGGACCTTGGTTTCTCAGTCAGGTCCACCCGTCACTTGTCAGGTTGTGAAAACACTCAGCTTGAGGCTTCAAAAGTGGGACTTTGCTAACCAGTGGGTGACATCACAGTGGCTATGTCCATCTTTTATATGCAGTCTTTTTTTCTTTTTTTTTTTTAAAGTGAAAATAACAAATTGTAAGAGAAATATACCTTGTTCATGTGTTTTCTGTATAGAAAGATGACTTGGATGGGGAGATTGACCTAAAATCTTGCGTTAATGTGTCAGAGTTCGATGTGGAGAAGAACTATGGGTTTCAGATACAGGTGACTATCTTTGGCACTTTTATAGACTGTGTATGTGACTGACTTTCCTCTTTATATCCATCCCATTCTCATCTTCCTTATCAGTTCCACACCTGTTTTCAATTTCTGCTCTATTTCTTTCTAATCATGTCTCACATCTCTGTCAGTATCTCTTCCACCTTTCTCTCAGTATTTTTCTCTTTCAGTTTTTCCCTATCATCTTCATCTCATCCCACCCCTCTTACGTCATTTTTTTTTCTTGGTCTCCTTAACCTGGTTTTTCTTTTCTTCTTCAGACGCGGGAGGCTGTATTCACACTGTCTGCCATGACAGCTGGGATCAGGCGAAACTGGATAGAGGTTTTAAAGAAGTGTATCCGGCCCAGCAGCTCTCCAGACATCACACAGTAATTACCAGCAAAATCTTAACGTATTATTAATATAAAAGGTTTTAGGACTTTTGATAAGGAAATAATAAAGTTAAAAAGTTCAGATGCAGTTTTTAAAAAGAGAACGCCTTACACTGGAATCACACCAGCTGCTATTAAGTTCATGGACAACACCCATCTGTTAAGGGATTATAATGTTACACCAGGTAAATATAAAATGGGGAGCTGTAAATGCAGTGCTAAAGTAAATACGATGCCTTGTCACTATTCCGCCTGATCACAGGCAGACAGACTCACAGAAAAAAACCTGCCCAAAGTACTCAAAATCACGTTTCTGGTTGTTCTACAGTTCTGCAATGGGTCTCATCACGGTCGCATTTTGAAAACAATACCAGCTGTGCTATTGCAGCTGCCATCCAACAGCACCAAGTTAGTAGTGTATGAAATAAAGACCCAAAATGGCTCCCTAACATTGTCAACATGAAGTATGTTTACATTTGGAGAAACTACTTCGGTCTTGGGTAACTTGTGGGGGACGTTTGTCATTATTTTAAATTTTATAATGACAATTTAAAAACTGATTTGATTAAAAGCTAAAGGTTGAAGGAACTGTTAATATAAGTAACTGTGACTTTGCAACCTCTTCCCCTAAAGAGCAGTATCTAAAAATGTTGCATGAAGGGCCAGCTTACACTAATTTCAAGATTGATCACTTCTGCATTCTTGGTCATTTCAGATTTAGCTCAGATAAGAGTTTGTACATGCACCGGCAACCTGACGAGTCACTTTTTGCTGTGCTTGTTCAAGATGAGTCAAAGTTTAATTATTTGGATTATTACTGTTCTGGGGTGTTTTTTTATGACTCATCATCAGCTGTGCTTTAAGTGTTCATGCTTAAGGCTGCTGTTCAGTCCTGACGAATCTGTGCTGGTTAAAATAGGATTTACCGATTTTCATTATGTATAACTTATTCATTCGCTTTTAATCTTCTCTAGATTACCCGACAGCAGCAGTGACAAGGAAAACTCCCAAGCTCGCATTCTGCTGTCTTCTCGTCGGCCCTTGTCACGTCATGGCGACGCTCATTCAGAAGTTCCGACCTCCGCCCCACCTTCTCAGCGTAGGTTTGACTACGTTGAGCTGTCGCCTTTTCCCGCCTCGTCCAGCCCTCTCCCTGCCAGTCAGAGGGAAGCGGGAGAGGGGCAGGGGAGAGAGCACAGCCAGCGGCAGGAGGAGAGGAACACGAGCAGCCAGTGGGAGGCTCTGCTGTCCAGGAAGGCCAGCGGATCAAACCAAAGGCAACGCACGGAGGATGAAATTGAGAAAAAGTGGGCCGAGTTTGAACGGATGCCCTTGAAGGAGATGAGCTCCTTACTGCCAATAGGATCACGGCCTTCCAGCCAGACAGCCAATGAGGCGCTGCAGAGGGAGGTAGTGCGTGGAGATGATTTTCCAATTTGCACATGAAATAAAATGCAAATTAACCCTTCATCGGCATGGATGAAGTAAACATTTAATCAATTTTCACTGCTTTCTGACTTTTCCTGCTCTTCAGCAGTGTTTTCCATCTGAAATAATATGAAGAAGATTAAAAGTGACGACGTGTAATTGATCTTAGAAGAACCCAGATAGCGATATGAAAAATACTGCTGGAAGTCACGCCTGCTCTGTCTCTGTGTGATGTGACATGCACTGTGGTTTGAACGTGTTTGCATTTCAAGATCCTAAGGCTGTCTATACATGACACGCAGGGAGAATCAACTTACTGCTATTTATAGACACACAGCTTTTTCATTCATTCAAAAGAGAATTCCAGCACATTTGATCTTGAATTAGACTGTTGTTAAAATATGAAAAAAGCTGAATCCCTTTTCTTAAACTTGAAGCTTATCAGACCGACTTTATAAATTCAGCTGTGAATGGGGTTAAAGGTCAAGCCCAGGGTAGCATTGGAGCAAGTGTCCGTGTCATTGGACTGCCTGTAGGAAAGAAATGGCTCAGACGTGTGCTACATTAAAATCGTACATTGATCAGCTTTCTCCCCCAGCTTTGCCGTTCAGTAGGCTTTACCTCCATCATTTTCTTCTCTCAGGTGGCGTCACTGAGGCAGCAGCTGGACCAATTACAGTGGGGGGGAGGGGATAGGGGTGGAGGAGGTGTGCGGGGTGGCTGTGGCCCTGAGGCACCCTGCAGCCGCAGCCTGTTGGCCATGGAGCGCGCTCATCGGCAGGCCCTGGAAGAGCTGCAGAGGCAGCACGACCGGCAGATCAAGGAGCTGGAGGCCAAGAGGGACAGGCTGCTGCTGGAGGAGGCCCAGGACACAGCACGAGGTCAGTCAACTAGATGGACCCACAAAATAACTTCTATTCTGAAAAGAGGGCCACAGTTTCACTAATAAAAAAGAGAGGAACTTTTACAGGTTTAATTTGAACTTTCACTGACGTTACTTTAAATGGCCACGATTTTCAGTAGTGTAAGATAATAAAAGGGTTTCGTTCCCTGTGAAGTTTATAATTGTCATTTAATCTTGCAGTGTTATGCCATGTCTACATTTATAGATCCTTCCTTTTTAATGCAGTTTAAGGCTATGAACATATTTTTGCTAATTCATATTCTTCCTAATGAGCTGCTTTCAATCATTCTTGATAACTTTTACCTGCGGAGTAAAGTTATTGTGTGATATTATCACTTACAAGAGAAGAAGTTGTGTAACACTTGGGTTTGTGTTTCAGTGATGGACGCTTTGAAGAAGAAACACAAAGAGGAGCTGGAGAGAGAAGCGGAGAAAGTCAAGAGGCTGAGCAACGGTGTGCTTGACTCGCAGGCTCTGCGAGCCCAACAACAGTACGTAACCTCAGATCAGTTTTTGCTATAGAGATGCACAGTGCTCATCCTGATGCTTATGGGCATAGAAAACTGTTCTTTTTCAATGGCAGAAAAATATAAAATGATTACCTAACCTTTTTACGTGTATGGGGAAAAACAAAGGACTCCAAAAGCCGCTTAAACTCTTCCACATGCGCCCTGTTCTAAGCTTAGCCCTCATTGGTAATTCATGTAAGCATGTCCCTTTGCTTTTGAGTGGGAGCTAGCTGGCCACAAAAGCGTATTCTGTTAAATAAAAGTTTGCATTTGCAGACTCGTTGAAGTGAGGCCATTACCACAGCCGCCACTTGGTCCTGTCAGGCGCTTAAGGAATGTGGAAGAATTTGGTCATGGATTAGTTTTCTTTTGTAAGCTTCAAAGGCCTTTGACACAGACCGTCTCAGTGGCTGCAACTGGAACCTGCATTTTAGGGCTTATCTATGTTGCCTACACTGCATTTTTTTTACTTTGCATGCTCTTCCTTATTTTTGTGGTCCCTGGTCATAAGCAGCAAAGAGGTTTTTAAAACCACATGAGGAAATACTTGACTGATGAAAAAACACACCAAGTAGAGGACCTGTTATGCTCTAGTTATCTGTGCGTGATGTAAAAGAAAGCATTGTCCAACTGGGGCTAACTCTGACCTTTCCTATTTTGTATATTAAATACATGTTGTTTTTCTGTAATTGCTGATTTTTCGATAATCCAGTGAAGAGAAGACTGACAGTGGTTTAGTTCACTGAGGACCCAAAATGAGCATAGTTTTGTTGCTGCAGGGGAGAAGCTCAGGCCTTGCAGAGAGAGCTGGCCGGACTGTCTGAACGCTACTCTCAGAAGTGTCTGGAGCTAAACAGAGCTGAGCAGAGCAACGCTGAGAGAGAACGGGAAATCAGCCGCAAAGAGAGAGACATGGAGCACCTGAAGAAAGAGAACCAGGTGAGTTAGAAGCAGGTTTTTAGAAATGCACTCAAACAGGTAGGAGGAATGGTGCAGCACTCATTTTGTAGCCCTAACTAAATGATAATGAAAGATTGTTTTAGTCTGTGTTGCACTGGCAGATCTTAAGTATAGGAGTGTTTTTAGTGTTTAATTATGTCTACAGTCTGTTTAAATAAAGCTAGTTATGGACTGTATGCAAATGTATACAAACAAATGGCCATTACTTAAAGTCATGAAGGCAAACTATTTTTTTCTTTAGGGTTTAAGGGCCCGTTTGACAGATGAGATGAAGCGTATCCAATCTACCATCACAGATCACGGCTCAGAAGACGACAAAGGCAGGATGCCCTGTGAGCTACAGGTAACAACTCTTTACTGTGTACTTGAAACTTGAAAGCAAATGAGGCGGTTCTGTATGTGCCAGGACTTTATTTTTAGCTCTACCAATGTTATGATAAACAGGTGTGAAAATCTGCAAGTTGCATTGAGAGCTGCAGCATTAGTTTTGAAAGCTGGAACATAAGAACAGCAATAACTGTTGACAAACCTGAGAAGTTGCCTGCTGTATAGGTTTATTGTGCTCGATTGCACAATGGTACCTATTTGTGGCTAATCTGATGTAATACATGACACATTTTAAAGAGTACCTTGCTTTCTCTCATGTATATACTGTTAAAACTGTGGGTGCTTATATTAAACACTGCCAAACCTCAGGCTTCAGTTTTTTAATTTTAAACTGAATGATATAAAGCTACTTTAGTAGAGTCCAAGAATATAAATATGGACCAGGAAATGAACATAATAGCCCCCCTTTTAACTCTTACTACAAACACTCTTCTGCCACTAGAGCCTGGCTGATATAGGATTTTTTTTTAAGACCGATACCGATATCTGGTTATTTAAAAATCTGATTATTTCTTTTTTATTATTTTTTTCAGACACACGAAACATAAACAGATTAATTTAACGATTGTTATGTGTTTTTATTTATTTTCCTCATTTACGCTCTGCTCGACTCTGCTGGGATCAGCTGGTTGTTGTTTGTGGCTTCCAAACAGGTGTTGCCAACAGGGAAGTTGCAGAGTGACCTCTGGTGGACTAACTATGCAACATCAACACTCATAACATGGTTGAAGAGTATTTTTTCCCCGTCTCTTCTTTAGTTTTTAAATTTTCATTTATCAGACATTATAAATGCTGATATTGATATATCTGCAAATGGCTGATATCGGCTCCGCTGATATATCGGCCGGGCACTGTCTACCACTTCGCTTTGCTGTGGCCAGTCGTCAGTATTTTTGGCTTTGTGTGAAAAATATTCTCTGTAGCAGCTGTAGATTATCCAGCATAATTTGTGCATTTAGGTCGTAGCAAACATATCAACAGTAGAGACTTAAAACCTGGCCAAGTTAAACTGGAGAATACAGAGTTTGAGTTAGACTAAAAGTCCTACATGAAGCAGTGTAATATGAGATTTACACTTACCTGGCATCATGTTGGCAGATAAAACTGATATAGAGTAATTCTGAGTTTTTGCATAAGTATTCAGGAATACACATGAATAGGTTGTGCTGTCGCAGTGAGTTTGTTTTGCCTATGTCTCACCCCGTATCTGTATTACATAAGTTATGTAGAACTAGATAGATTACCTTGCAAATACAGTGTGTTTACCCTAAATCAGCCAAAACACACACGTTACTCAAAAACATTTTTGGGTAATGTGTGTTTTCTTTGTGTATTTGTTATTTTGTCACTCAAAGGAAAGCTCCATAATGTTAATTTTTGGGTTTTTTTTTTCCCCCAGGTTCTTCTCAGGGTGAAAGACATCGAGATACAGTACTTGCACAAAGAGATCAGCTGTCTAAGGAACGAGTTACAGTTTCTTAACACGGTAGGCTGTCTGTATGTGTGGGTCGATCTATTACAAGTATTTATTTATTTTTATTGTCATTAACCAGTAGGCTGTATATAAAAGATGGAGGTGGGCACCATGACTTCACTCATTGGTTTGTGGCTGACATGAAGCCTCCAGTTTTGCATTTAGGTTGTTGCCATCATGGTCTTTTGAAACCAGACGTGATCATATTCAGATGAGACGGTAGCGCTTATAATCTAATACTTGCTCTAGCTGGCTTGGTTAGCAGGGTGCATCCCTTATGCACTGTGATACTAACTTGGAAGCAGTGGAAAAACAGGCTGAATATAAAACACGCTTACTGGAAAATCTGAACAGCTGATTCCTACCAGTGTCTTTTAATACAACCAAATATTGAGGGTTGGACCTAATGGAGAAACTAAGGCTCTAGTCACACAGGCCTGGTTGGCGAGCACCTGTCAGATACCAGATGCTAGGGAAAAATGTGCATTCCTCGACCGGTTGGAGAGTAGTTGCTTGCTGTTGCTAGGTGAAATTGGTTGCAAAGAAGTATACGGTGCTGCATTGAACACTTCCTTGCGATTGCTTTGATCAGTAGCAGATTGCTGCGGATGCCTGTAGTTTGTATGGAAAGTGCAACGCAAACTGGAAACCGTTCGCCTTCAAAGTAAAAGTTGCACCTTTTGAAGCAAGTTCGCTTCAGTGGTAAGGCGCAGCTTTTACTTTGAATGTGAACATTCTTAGTTTCCAGTTTGTGTTGCACTTTTTCGAGTTTCACTACCACTCTGTGGTTAATTAACAGGTATTTGCAGACAGGTCGGAATCTTCCATGCAAACTACGAATGATTGCAGGAGTCTGCTAGGGACCAAAGCAACCACAGTGAGGTTTTTGGTGCCGCATCCTTTTTGCAACCAATTTCACCCAGCGACAGCCAGCACCCTCCAGCAACCACTCGCAAAAAGGTCGGGGAATACACATTTTTCCCTAGCGATCTAAGGTTGCCAGGGCGATCACTGACCAGCCTCTAGACCTGTGATTCAGGCTGATTGAATACTGCATGCTCATGTGACAGTGACTTGTCAATCACAAGGTAGCCCCTCCCTGAACCATGCCCTGCTTTGTCCTTCTGGACTCTAATAGGGACCAAAATTTACAAAAGTAACACCCTGCTGTATTGAAAAAGACTTGTTCACTTTTCAGACCGGGAGGGTACAGCCATCTTTCATATACAGTCTATAGCTGAACACACTATTAGATCAATATAGTGGCATGTTGATCTCACATCTTTGAACAGCATCTTGGTTAAGTGTTATTTAACGTGGAGTCATATTGAAAAAATGCAGAACACGAGTAAATCAGCTAATTTAAAACACACAAAGATTTTTTTTCTTCATTAGTGGATGTGATGTTACACTGAGTCGCCTGAGAGCTTTTCTACCACTCTGCTCCACAGGAAAAAGAGCTGGCCTGTAAGCGATATACAGAGGTGCACGAGGAGATGAGCGTGATTAAGGGCCGAAATGAGCGGGAGATTCAGAATCTAAAGGAGCACTTGAAGCTGGCTATGGCTGCTCTGCAGGAGGGGCAAAAGCTGGGGAACAGCCTGGACCACTGAGAGAATGCTTCTGGTACTAATGCTCTGGCAGACACAGTGACAGGTGTGGACTGATGTCGAACAGACATGGATAGGGCATGCAGTGTCATCTTGATACAGCCAGAAAGGGACACGGGTGTTAAAATTTGTATTTCTTTTTCTTTTTTTTGCAGGCGTGTCGACACATGATGACTGAACCAGAAAGGATGGTTGGACAATTCCAGCTGTGTGGGGACTTTGATAATGCCTTAGTTTTCAGTCATTCTGCCAATGAGAGCGC
>VVAS01119425.1:2751-13416 GCA_015103295.1 Ptychochromis oligacanthus
GTCCCTCGGTCTCTCAGTCAGATCTGCCTCTCGCTTGTCACGCCCAGTTTCAGAATGCCAAGATGTCAAAAGTCAAAATTATGAGCTTTAGACAGTGATGTCAAGGTGGCTGTGTCCATCTTTATTATACAGCCTATTTTCAAAGATCATTACAGGTGATGAGATGAACATTAGAAGAGTCCGCAGCACCTAACTTTGAAAGGCGTGTATCAGGTCACGCGAGTGTTCTCGTAATGTTTTTTTTTGCCGTTCACAGGGTTGTTCATGTTGAATTTGTCTTTGAGGGTCAGATTGTCAGTTCAGAGATCTCCTGTAACATTTGGAGTCATTTTTGGGGGAACATTGTCATTGTGTGCTGGCACAAAAAATTTCTTGGCCACAGTAACACAGCCTTTACTTACCACCCACTCTAGTCATCAGATTTGACTCCCTCTGACTTTATCCACTTCCTCAAAATGAGAAGGGACACCATTTTGACACAGCCAGGAGTGTCAAACTCATTTTACATTGTGGACCACATACAGCCCTGTTTGATCTTAAATGGGCCAGACCAGTAGAACTACTGCCTAAAAACAAATGCAAATTATTTCCTTTTCCTTTAGTGTAAAGAAGTTTAGTTACACATTTAATAAAAATAAGTGCAATTTTAATGTGTTTCAGTTTTTACACAGCATAAAGAAATGCTGTAGTCAATCAAAGAAACCCATCAGCACAGCCATTACATATTAAATTTTAAGAAATAAATGTTAAAATTACAAAAAAAATATTGGCGTCTCATTACCCAGACTTTGTCCTTTTAATTAAAAATCTGAAATTTTGTTTTAATTCACAAAAATGTCCCATTTTTACTGTGGACCCACTGTAAAAAGAAAAAAATTCTGTAGATGGTGACAAAACAGGAACCTTGTGATGTCTTTGACAGAAATAAGGTTGTGAAACGGACAAAAATACTGTTAAAGTCCAAAATTTACGCCCTCCTTATTTGCAATTTTCTCACTTTCCAAAGCCATCGAGTGGGCTTTTGGTGGGCTGGTTCTGGCCCTTGTGCCGCATGTTGATTCCCTTGGTCTGTGAGAGTAATCACAAATCACAGAGGCACAAGTGCAGGGGAAAGCACACGACTTCCAGGGAGCGATCTATAAAAAGCAGCACAGAGGTGAACCAAAGAAAGACAACCCTGAAGGGATAATCAGACAGATTTTAGAAACAGTGCCACCATTGCATAATTTGTTCATTGAAGAGCACTGAGAGTTTATTTTCAAAATGTAAAATGTCTTAAACACATTTATGGGCGCCTTTAAAACAAGTTTAAAATGAGCCAAAGTAAAATTCTCAAGTCACCTCTATTTACTGTAAGACTGCCACAATATAAACAACATATATGAGTTATGTTTTGGGTGGAGTGCTCATAAGGACAGCTTCTTAAAGGAAATGATGGTTTCTCACATGCTGTAAAGGCTACTGCTGCTAGTGTGGAGCTCTCTGTGGGTAGATAGGGTGGCTACCACATACTGAAACTCATCGGGCTGCAGCAGAGATCATCTGAACTCTCTATCTTATTTTTATCTGCCCCCTTCCTGCACTCAACCCTCGTTTGTGTTTTTTGATGGGGAACTGCTGCAGTTCACCATCTGATATATAGCCAGTACCATGAGGTAAAATCAGTTTTTAAAGTTAACCTGCAGGGACATTCAGTTCAAAGCCAAAACCAGAAGTTTGTGTTGGCTAAACTCGTTCCTCACAAGCTTCAACATGCAGTGATCTGAGATAAAGCCAGACAGCAAAGATAAGGCGGCTTTCCTGTGTTACGCAAAGTTTCATTTGGAAACTAATCTACCTTTTATGCGTCACTTCTGTGCCTCAACCCAAAGCCCCACATGCCTCACAAGTGTTTTCTGTTGACCTCCATGTGTTTCAGACACAGACCCGCAGGTGAAGCAGGCAGAGCCGGAGGAGGATAAGCGTCTGGGAGTAAAGGACAGGCGGAAAGGGAGGAGGGAAAGACGCTCCACTGGCATTGTTCAGCTGGGAGAAGAGGTAAGAAACATCAGAGACATGGTGCAGAGGAGGTAGCTGCTGATTTCAGCAGACGAAGTCACTCCCTCTTCATGTTCTGCAGCAATACGCTGAAGTGAGGGAGAGGGCAGCCTCAAAGTTCCTCTTTGTCGTGATGTAACTGAAGATGTGTACAAAAAAGGGGAAGTTTGAGTGGAAGCAGTAAAATGGGTGTTTGTTCTATTACAGGATTCAATGACATTCACATTTTAATGTACGATGAGTTTGTCCTCTTAAACCTGGTACATTTAACTGCGGTTTGGTTATTAAAACCTCATAGTCTGCAGCCACACTTTTTTTAGAGCATTCTTTTTACTTTATTTTATCTGGAGTAATGACCCCAATTTATGCCAGAATTCTGAGAATTGTGTGTATAAAGTGATGGTAGCGTACTTCAATGGAGTGAATGGAGCAGGTAATAAAACACGAGTCAGTGATTGTGTATTGTACACAATGTAAACACCGTATAATTTTAATAAAAAGCTGGAACAGTCTGGTATTCAATACCAGGGTTTTTCCTCCAAATTAAACATTTTGGTGGCCACCAAAGAGGCTTTGGCCATCCCCCCAGAAGAAAATCACCAGCTGTTTTTAATAGGAGTTTAATTTACTCAAGTAAAACACATTTTTGTTTAGCAAATGGCCAAAAACAATGAGAAAGACCAACAATAATAATGGTTAAATGTGGCTTTTGGTCTATAGTTCTTTGAGTGGTCAGTAAGACTAGAAAAAAACACTATATAAATGCCAGTCCATTTAATATGGTCTTCTCTGGCTGTGAGCACAGAAGCCCCACCCGCTTGGATGCCCCTCACAAACAGAAGGTTTAGGGGGACGTCCAATCAGAAGAGCGTTATCTTAAACGGGAGGTGCTAAAACAGCTTGTATTAGACAGAGGATGAATTGAGGGGCTGCACAAAGACCCAGTGTAAGATAAATAAGGATTATTTTGAACTGTGATTTATGCAAAGCTACTCTAGTAGAGTTCAGTAATAAACAACTGGGAGCTTAAAACGAGCTTCTTTTTAAGAGGCCCGAAGCACCAGAGTGCACAGATTTTCAGTGGAAACTTGGCAGCACATAAAGGACAGAAGTTATGTTTTTTTTATACACATTTATACACTTTGTGTGTATCCTTTACGTCTAACACACCTTTTTAAAATCCTGCATCATAGACATCAGTGTTTAGTCCCTTACAGTTGTCTTCTTCACGTCCTTTGCTGACTTACAGCTGCGTATCTCGGCACATCACGTGCAGATCATTGGAATAGTGTCAAACCAGTAATGTGCCGGTTTCGCACACGAAGCACAGAGCTGTAATTTTCCAGCTGCTGGGGCTGCATGTGACCAGCTGTCGACAGATCGTGCATTAAACTATCTTAAGGTGCAGCTCGCTAGTACAAGATTAGTGTACTGGCAGGCAGCTACCTTGAGTATTTCCAGTAATGAGAGCATGCCTGAACTGTTTCCTGTTGTGTGTTAGAAACGGCAACTTCACACGAGCTGATTCTCCTGACATTGGTCAGAGTTTTTACAGTGCCGTGAAAAAGTATTTGCCCCCTTCCTGATTTTTTATTTTTTTGCATGTTTATCACACTTGTTTCAGATCATTAAACTAATTTTTATATTAGACAAAGATAACCCGAGTAAATACAGAATGCAGTTTTTAAATAATAATTTAATTTTATTAAGTCAAAAAAAGTTATCAGGAAAAAATGGGGAAAAAAGTAAAGCGATTACTTAAAAAGTAAAGCAGTTATTTTTTTTACATGGGGCCAGGTAGGTTCAGACAGCTTTTTTCCCTTGCAGATTGACCGTCTAACTGTGCGAACCATCTTGTTTTTCAGATCGATGAGGAAGCTCAGACGGATGATAAAAACCGTAACAGCACATCCTCATCCCTGTGAGTCTCACTAATTCTTGTGTATATGCTTGCATCTGTGACATTTATTTTATTACTTCAGAGAGAAATTGAATTTGAATTTGCAGTGTATCCCTACACTTTTTGCCTGTGTTTCAGTTTTAATGAGTCAGTTTGCCATAAAGTTTTAACCAAAATATATAATTTTATTTGCAAACCCTGAACCCGTTCTGTCTGTGGATTCATGTTTTTGCCAGGTTGAATTGTTGACGGTTTGGCGAGATCCTAGAATATTTTTGGTTTTTCAAAGCAGATGTTTGTTTGGTTGTCTCAACAACATGTCCACAAAGGCAGACCTGTTCAGGAGCAGGTTTGTTCAGTGTTTTAAAAAAAAACACTAAATGATGGACTTGAATGGTGTCACCCAATATAAGTCCATCATTATCAGTGCATTTATAATAAGAAGAGGATTAGGTGGAGAGAATATTAAGTGATCGTCATGATCTTTTATAGTCTCATTAGTTTTACAGAGGTGCTGTTTCAGTTGGGAGGGAATAATTCAGCCCGATGTGACACATTCATTGAGGCTGCGCCTAAACAATTATGAATGAAATAAAGAAATTACACCCCGAATACACCTGTGATATAACACAAACTGCAGGAATGTCTAGTGAGCTTTATCTGAAGAAAGTCACTACAGCTGCATCCTGCCTGTGGCTCTGAGGAAGAGCTTCCCTCTTTAACAACCACTAAAATCAGCTGATTCATATTTTAAGTGCACGTACAGTAATCGCCTATCAGTTTGCAGGATTCTGTCCTCATCCTTTTTTTTTTCTTTTCTGTTCTTACATCCTTGTTGTTCTGAAACTTGTTCTGAATATTAAACAATAAATGATTAGAATGTATAAATATTGGAGGTTAGCAAGGTTACACATTTGTCATTTTTCTGCTTTTATCATTTTATTCTCCTACTTTGAATTTTTCTTGACTTTTGTGCTAGTTGTAGGCTGTGTTACCTTAGAGCAGTTCCGATATAGTTTTGCTTGTTTTTCCTCTTTTTAACAGTGATTGGTGTGCACCGGTAGAAAAACAATTAAATTGCTGCTTTTGTGATTTCAGGCCTGTCATGTGACCTCTTATTAGGGCAGCGGTTGTCAAAATGTTTGTAGCATGCCCCACTTCGGAAGCCGAAAAACATTCATGCACCACACCCAGCAGTGTTTATTTTTATTTGACTTAAATAAAGGTGCAATAGCATCAGCAAACTCTTCCGGCTGCTCCCTTTAGGAGGGGATCATCTGCCTCCATCTGATCCTTTTTCTTGCATTCTCTGCATGTCCTCCTTCACTACATCCAGGAACCTTTTGTGAGGTCTTCCTTTTTCCTCCTGCCTGGCAGCTCCATCTTCAGCATCCTTTTCCCAATATATCAACTCTCCTTCCTCTGCACGTGTCCAAACTTCTCTGCCTTGCCTCTCTTACTTTGACTGTTCCTCTGATGTATTCATTTCTAATGCTGTCCATCCTGGTCACTCCCAACAACAGTCTCAGAATCTTCAGCCCACCACCTTGAGCTCCGCCTTCTGTCTTTTTGTTTGTGCCACCATGTCCAAACCATACATCATACCAGGTCTCACTACCACCTTGTAAACCTTCTCTTCTGTCACACATCCCCCCTGACACTCGTCTCCACTCAGTCAGCCCTGTCTGCACCTTCGCCTCTCGTGTTTGTTCCTTTGGATGGTTGACCCCATGTGTTTAAACTCATCAATCTTCACTACATCTGCTCTTTGTATCTTCACCATTCTACTTGCTTCACTTTGATTCACACACATGTATTCTGTCTTGCTTCTACTGACTTTTACTCATTTATTTATTTTCCCTATAAAAAAAAAAAAATGATAATATTTATTCACCATAGTTTCACTTTATATTTTCACCTGGTTGTCTGCACCCCACAGTCAGTGACCACAAGACCTTGCAGTCATCCCAGATGATTGATTCCAGCTTAGATAGTCTAATTCTCTTGTGGCTTTGACGAACCTCATAAGCACAATCCGCCAATCCTGGATCACCCAGTTGATCTTACGTACAGAGGACAGGGCCCATATGAGTAAATGGTGGTGTGTTAGCGTGGAGGATTCTGTGTCATAACTTTCAAACTCTCTTGTATGTCTCTGCAGTGGGAGTCAGCTGTCGCATACATCTGTTGACTATAGACCGGTACGTATCTGACCTTCTCCACACACATACCTGAAAAACCGCTTGAGGGCTGAAAGTGAAATATAGGTCACTAAATCCAGGACAGGAACCACAGGCCAAAACCTCAACCAGGCTGTTTCCACCAGCATATATGAAGCTTTTATCTTCAGTTGTTTTTTTTTTTTTTCTCAGGTAGTTTCAGATCCTTCAGAAATGTCTTTTCCAAAAACACTATGCCATTTCACCATATAAATTAGTGTCTGAAGACTAGCAAGGCAGTTCCTCTCTGATAGTTGTGTTGTGTGTTTCCCTCCAGCTGTACTTCAAGATGCTGCAGGAGAATCTGGCTCTGAAGGACAAGCTGCAGGAGATGGAGCTGCAGCTCAGTCAAAACAAAGTGGAGCTGGAGAGACTCCGACAGGTTCGGCAGGTTTGCTGATGCCTCTGACCTTTTAACAGCCTGTTTCTTTTTTTTTTTCTTTTTATAAAAGACATCCTATGCAGGCTTTGACATTTATGTGGGTCAGCCATGATAAGCAGAGGCAGGAAAAGTCAGCCGTAAATATCAGTTACACTTTTCTAAATAAAACCTTTAAAAGCAACTAAACATCAGAAACGAGCATTATTTTATTTTGCTACTTGTTAAGAATTGCCGTTGCTGTTTTAAGTGCAGTGGATGTCTCGTTTTCAGAATAATTTTGGTATTCATTGCAGCTGTTAAACAGAGTGTAGTTTCATCGGTGTGAACTGATAAATTGATTATTGTTTTTCTGTGTGGCAGAGTCAAGAGAGCAGCACAGACCGACCGGCCCTGCTGGAGCTGGAGAGATATGTAAGTCTGAGGTTTCACTTTAGGAGCTTTTATTGTGTAGAAGTTTGTTTTCCTAAAAAGTATTTATGTACTCTTTTGTTGTTGTTGTTTTAGCTAGAAAAGTCGCTTGTGATTAAAATCTTTTTCAAGGCCGACTTGGCCAAGAATGCACACCACCACAAGCTGGGGGGGTAAAAAAAATAAAACGAGCATAACAAAAAGAGACATGGGGCAATAATAAAGGAAAATAAAACAAACAAGGAACTACATACAGTACAGTTTAGGAACAACACCTGCACTCTTTAGTTACAGAATGTCTTATAAGAGCTTTGAACTCTGAAACTAGTGTTTTGTCAGCACACCACGCACAAGCACAAATGCTGGAAACAGTGTTGTAGTCTGCATAGACTCAAAGCAAAAGTAAAAATTGAGCTTAAGACTGAGCCCAGACACCCTTCAGAGGAAACTCCTTTCTGCCGCTTGTGTCTGCGATCTTATTCTTTCGGTCACTACTCACAGCTTGAGGCCACAGGTGAAGGTAGGAACATAGATCAGCCAGTAAATAAAAAACGGCTTTGCCTTCACACACAGCTCTGTCTTTACCACCACGAGATTCTTGAACTCTTCCACTTTGGGCAGCAACTTATCCCCAATCCGTATTGTGCAGTTCAAGAAACCGGATAATGAAGTACACAGTGCCGTGCACTGGACAACGAAATTAATATGAACCATGAATAACTGTGATACAGAGTCTAGGCAATGAAGTGTAGAGAAGACTAAATGCATATAAAAATCTCACCATAATCTGAAACATTTAAGAAAATAGTCAAGTGTGTACATGGGTATTCGAAACTGCTAAATTAAGGCAGGCCATATTTCAATAAGGAAAAAAAACTCAGTCTGGCCTTCAGTTTATTCACTAGGCGCTCATTGAACTCTAAAAGAAGTTCCTGATACCCAAGCATTTGTAGGATGATACTTTTCCATTTCCATTCCCTCCTAAGACATGAATAGCAACTCTATCTGAGATCTGGGAGCGCACTCTGAAAAAGATTTTTAAATGTGAGTTTCTAATCTTTAGCAACCAACTTTAGACCCTGATGAAACCAAGCTTTCATTTCCCGTTAAAAGTGTCAGGGTTGATGATTTTCTGCATTTACTGCAAACTTGCAAGGTGTAACTCTGAGAGCACGTTAACAGCTCTGCAGGCTCTGCAGTGCATGAAGCCAAGGTTTTCAGGTGGGTTGTTGTCAGAACTTGCAGCAGGTGAAATATTTTTGCTCTGGCAGCCTCAGTCAGTTTGAAGTGTCACTCTTTTTGTTCACAGGAGAAACTGAAACTCCAGAGGAAAGCAGTGGAGCTGGAAGATGAGCTGAAGGTACAGATGGTTACTTCATTGCTGACTACTGACTCTGATACTAAACCGAAATAAAATGGGAATAAAATATATACAAAACAATAAGCTGCTAACAACAAACAGATCCACTTTATACCTGCTACATCATCAAAACATACAAAACATGCACACAACTCAAAACCAAAACTGTCGAGCTGTGCAGCATGGCCTGCAGGAATGTCCTGCCATTGTTTTGCTGAGGTTAAAATGTCTAAAAAATGCACAGTGACCTCAGAAGCTGCATTTTAAACCGCTTCTGTCATTTGAGATCACTTCTCTCTTGGCTCGTGTTCACTGAAATATCGCAAAGCTGTGTTACATCAGAGATTTAACTTTAGTATAAGGGCAGATTTCTACAGCTCAGACCATTTAATATGTGATCTGGTGAAGGAATCTTTTGTTTGATTGTTGAATCAAGATTATTATAGTTATCGTATTACTGTGCAGTGCTGAAATTATTAAATCTCACGTCTGACAAATACCACCCATAGATAATAAAGGAAAAACTGAAATTAATAAAACTAAACTAAACATTTTTAAAATAAATAAATAGAGTGAAACCAGCAAACCTACTCTGGAAACTAACTGAAACTAAACTGAAGTGAAAACAAACATTTCAAACTAAAAATACCAAACCGTTGTAACTCTGTTCTGAAAGCATCACATCAAGCGAAGCACCCTCGCACCCACACACACGCGCACACACACACACACACACACACAGAGGGTTACTCAGTAATCTAGGCATGTGAGGCCTGAATTCTTGTGAATTGTAAAAGCTGGTGAGACCAGTTTGCGTTGTAGATGTATGTCAGATAATGCACGGGTTCCTGCGGGATGAACGTAACCCAATCACCAGTAAAACATTTCCTGTACTGACATTGTTTAAAACAACCTGTATATAAAAAGATGGAAGTAACCACCATGTTTGGTGAGAGGGTGGAGCTAACAAGACTTGTCAGTTAGCTCCACCCTGTGACGCATCACGCAGACCTGGGTACCTGCTAATTAGTGCTAAGTAACAGACTGATAAAAATACTAGAATTTCAATCATCAAAACTGAAGCACAGGCTTCTTGGATGGTCTGTACCACAGATCGAGCCATATTATTTGTTAGATAATTTCATTAAAAATGCTCCAAAAGGCATCAAAAGCACAAACAGGGCCAAGAAGTTCAGTTCAGTGATTTTCAAGGGAGGGTGCTACACCTGCCTGTTTCAGCACATCTGTCAGTCAAAGCAGCCAAGCCCTCTAACTTTAATCCCTACTAAAATCTGTGGAACCTATCCATGAAGACCAAAACTGTTTTTTTTGTAGCAGGCTGTATGCGTGATAATCTCTACTGTAAAGTCGGGTATTTTAGCACAGCAGTCTGGAGACGGCCTCAAGTGGTCACGCCACGTCGGCCTAATTTTTCAGCCCAGAGATCGCCGCTTGGATCCACGCAGTCACAGCAAATTCTGCACAGAGCCTCTCTGATGACAGAACCAAGTGGACCCTCACGTACTGAACTATGAGATCGCTGTAATGGTCCACCTTGTAATCTGCAATCAGTTTGAGATGAGGTTTTCCAAACTCAAGTAAACAATCCAGCAACCCAAATGCCCAACCTGATGGATCAAAAAGGAGCACAGTTAAACAGGAAAAGGTCAAATAAAAGAGCTCAGTGAATAATTACCTATCATGAAAAGCAGATCCCCAGTTTAATCAAGCCCGTTCTATGCTCTAAAGAAGTTACCATGCCCCATTAAAGAGTCATAACAGACACTTTAATGGGAAACACAGCAGATCAGATTGAAATGGGTCAGAATTCTTTTTAAGTGTATAATATATAAAAATGATGTTTCTGCAGGTTCTCGGGGACCTCAGAGCCGACAACCAGAGGCTCAAGGATGAGAACGCCGCTCTGATTCGAGTCATTAGCAAACTCTCAAGATGAACCCGGGACAGAAAATATTCACCTACGTGGACATAATAAGTATTACAGGGCTTATCTCTTTGTCCAGCTCAGATGACACAAACGGGGAAGAGACGCAGCATCAGACACACACTGCACAACATTCAACAGTAACTGGAGTAACGTGTTTTTTCAGGGTTATTGCCTGTGTTTGGGCCTTTGTGTTTTGGCAGATCTACTGTAAAACAAGCTGAACTGCACCTCCTGTGGACTGACAGGATGTTCCTGCTCACTCCCATTTTTCTTTTTAATTAAGGTTTTATTGTAATTTTTTTTTTTTTTTTTTTTTTTTTTTTTTTTTTTTTTTTTTTTTTTTTTTTTTTTTCTCTTTTTTTTCTTTTTCTTTTTTTTTTTTTTTGTGGTTTTTTGTGGTGGTAGATATAA
>VVAS01119444.1:8749-19725 GCA_015103295.1 Ptychochromis oligacanthus
GAAAAAAAAACACACAAACAAAAAAAAAACCAAAACCCCATTTTTGGGCAGGGAAAAAAAAAAAAAAAAAAGTGAAACTTTTAAACGGAGCCTGCAGCAAATTAAAGAGACCAGGGGGGACTGACTGGCTGATGAGCAGCAGGTCTATCTCAGCCGGGTCGATCAAGTCTATGTAGGGGAGAGCATCCATCCCCTCCAACCCAGGGTGAATGCCACAGTCCAGCTGCCAAACACAAACACCACTTAGTTTATTTGAATGCACTCAGTATCGCTGCTGCTTTCTATGAAACACGACACTACAACAGCGAAATAATATATATATATATATATATATATATATATATATATATAAAAACAAAAAATCATTGTGTGTGATTACCTGTGATTATGCTTAAAGACTGACCTGTACATGACCTAAGATTTTAAACTCAAACGTTGTTGTCCTGGAACTGGATAGTGAATAGATCTTTAGAACACTTTTGCAGTGCCATATGAACAGAAACGCATAAGATAATAAGATATAAGAGTCATATAAGTACAATTTTACAATTTTTTCCATTGTTTCAGCTTTACATTTTTTTAGAGATTACAGAAAGACAGGTTGTTTTGGTGTATCCTTAATCATTTCATGATCTGTCTGAAGTTCAGAGAATAGCTTGTTTGTTTTTTATGCACTTGTGGGTGGTTTCTCTGTTTCAGGCAGGAGTAATCAATCCCAGAAGAGTAAATGAGTGCTCTCAAAATAGATTGGGTCAAGATATTATTGACCGGGAGTACTGAGTGGCCCACACCAGGGGGCACTGTCTCCTCTACACACAGGCCATGGGCTAACTGTTAGTACTGTACCAGCAAGCGTGTGTGTGTATGCATGGTCTGTGAGGGTCTACATCTCAGGAAGGCATATATGATGGTGAAATTATATGCATGTGCATCTAAATTGTAAATGCAAGTCTGCATGCATTTGCCATTGTGAAAGTGCACCTGTTGGCTGGCTAAAGTGCATAAGTTTGTGTGTATGTTGTGTGTGAGTGTGTGTGCATGCATGTGTGTGTGTCTATGTGGGTGTACATTAAACTCCACACTAGTGCATTCCAGGTCTCAGTTTCAGAAATGCAGTTCCAACGATATTTTAGTCCTGGCCCGATAAAGACAGAGGAGATGGGAATGAAGAGATTGTCACATAGACAGAAAGATAAAGCAGACAAAGAGACAAACACAGGAAGACAGTATAGATTGAATAGAGATTAAAGTAGCCATGAAGAGGAACAGAAACGGATGAGGTCAGACGGAAGCAGAGGGGAAAATGATGTAGATTTTTCAATATGAGCTAAACTTATCGCCAGTTTATCTGACTATACTTTAATTTACTCAGCTTGTTTATAGAAGTGATTGAACACCATGTCTACAGTTATTTACATTATTTTAAATTATTTGCATTGTTGTGATGTTGAGATCATTATATTGAATTACTCATAGCTAATTACAAGATGCTAATATAAAAAGGTACATTTTTGTATTTTTAAAATTATTTATTAGCTTTTAATAAAAATAGATTTCAGACTTAACTAACCAGTGTCTTTACATATGATTGTTTAAAGGATATAAGGAGTTTTCATTCCTCTGCTCACTGACGATAACTTCATATCACATGCCATTTTATAAGAAATTCTTTCTTCCCTTATGAATAAAAGAAACAGCTATTGATTTTGTCTCTTCCAATACTTTCTCCCAACAAAAGTTACCTTTAAATAACGGTAAAGTGGCAGAGTTACTTGTAATAATGATTACCAGCAGCTGATTCTTTTGGTAGAGTAAATTGCTTACAGTTAAACTAAATAGCTAAAGGACAAAGCCTTTATGTCATGATATTTGTTCTTGACAAAAATGACTAAATGAATATTGATTTCTGATTTTTCATACACTTTTGAACCTCTGGGATATAGCTGCTGTAAACTTTATTTGTATGACGTGCAATGGAAGTAACTGTTGGGGCTTGTGTTCACAAAGAGTGTGCATTTAGGGGCAGAGCTAGCTGCAGCAGGATAAATGAGGAAATATGGATGTGTCTCTATTACTCTAATTATGCATAGCTCTAGGTGCATGACTAGCAGAGAAATAGACTAGTTATGTAGTCATATTGAGCTTGAGTAAAATCAATTCAGCCTGGAATATAGCAGAATGATTAAGGCCAGAGTCCCTTTGATAAGTGCATTGAGTTTGTCCTCCTTGAAGAGCAGCTTTTGTCTTGTGGTCTGTCTCTTTTGGACTTATACTAGTGATTTTATACTTAAGGAGGTCATTATTGCTCATCTAATCTTGCATCATTTAAAAACAGTATGTAAAATGCCCTAACCATGTCTAGGCTCCCGAATTGTGAAACACCCAAAGAGCTCAAAATGTTTTATCCTCTGTGGGCTGGTGAAAGAATGTTCAGCATCCCAAGCTTGCACAAAGTACAGCATATGTGTGTTTTTATGCTCATGTTTGTGCGTGGGTGTGCACAGGAAAGGAGAAAAACTGCATTGTGATCTTTCCTTGAGCAACTTAGTTAGCTGAGCAGATTTCAGCTTTATGTGATCAAAACAACTCCCCAAAACTCTTGAGATCAGTTTAAAAAAAACCCCCAAAAATGACAAAATGTTGAAGCACATGACTTTGTTTATCTGTCAGCATGTCACAATTGCTGGATTTTGATGCACTACTGCAGTTCATCCCCTTCCCTTTTTCTTTTGTACACTGAGGGGGAGGGGTCAGTAAGGGAGGGGGAAACTCATGGCTGATGTGAGGGGTTGGGTGGCAGACTGGCGACAGGCCGTCATCTCTCTCCCCGCCTGGCATCTGCCCACTGCTGCCAACCCTCTTCTAATCAGCAGCAGTCCATGTGCTTGGCAGCAAAGGGGGTTTCAAATCAGCCCCTCGCCCCGAGTTAAAAACCCTAAGCCCTATCACTTTGTAAACGGGTACCTTTAGGGTGACTGAAACAGGGACGCCTCTGATGTGCTGAAGTGGAGAACATCGGTTGCCACGTTGCTTCAAATACATTATGCTGCTAGCACTGTTGTTGCTGTTCTTCTTGTTTATAAGAAAGTAAATCACTTGAAAGCTCTTTCTCTATAGGTTTGATTTGTCTGACATGCTGCTAACAGACATGGATGTTGGGGAAAACTGTTCCCAGGGAGGAAAGCAAAAAAGTAAACCGATGGGCTTGAAGTGCAGTTCCTCCTGAAAAAAAAGCAGGGAAACAGCAACTGCACTTGTAGTGTAACACAAGTCTTTATTTTGCTTTATTCTGACATGTCGTCTGAGTTGGTAAGACATGGAGAACAATGCGGCTGCTATCTAATTCATGGGGAAAATGTCTCCCAAGTGCTGTCTTGCAAACTGCAAGAACAGAGGTTCTTGACAAATCATTGTCTCACCAATTCAGAGTATACAACATGACGTGTCACAAGTTAGAAGATGATTACAAGAAGACTGTTAGGTCTACAAGTCTTCTAACTATTTTCAATTTTACAAATGTTCATTTCAGAGCATGTCATATGGTACATAGCATAAAGCTACAGGGCTCATTCATCTGCTGGCTGGGGGATTTAGGTGGAATGGCTTCAGAAGTAACAAACACAAAGAATGGGCTATGTGGAAGAGGAAGAAGAAAAAAAAAATCCACAAATTATAGGAATTATGTGCAGCATGGGTTTCAAACACACACACATCCAGACAGACTGATTGATGAACGAAATGAGTTGCCGAAAATCAAAGGGGGAAATAAAGGGAGACACAAAGGGGGAACAATTTGAAATGGACTAACCCTCTCCGGTGGCTCTGTAGCCAAGGGTCGGGCAGATAGGGTTGCCTAGAAAGAGTCTGCTGACAGCCAGTGTCACTGGGCTTTGTAATCATTGTGCTGGACCTGATAGGGTTACTAACGGCTAATCCAGGCTGACCTTGGTTAGGTGCCCTGATTGAGGATGGCTTTGTACAGTTGGGACAGCTAACAGTATGACGGTGACGCTGACATATAATGTCTGCGTGGGGACTTGCCACCACAGCTCTTTTGTTGTGCTATCAAGTTGCAAGTCCTAGCTACACACACAAAAAATGTTTTTCTTTGTTTTGTGTTTTTTTCTTTTCCTCTGGATGGAAGAAAGGTGGCATTTAAATTGTCACTGGGGAGAAGGTAAGGTTGTATCTCAAGGTTCAAGAGGTCAACTCTTGTGTTGGATGGTTTTTGCATGACTTCAAAACAAATCCCGTCGCGGTGAAAATCTCTGTTGTTGCCACGTAATTTGTGTGTGTGAGGTAGACATTATAAAAACATCACCACAAATCTGTCACATGTTTCTGAAGGAGCATCTCTTAGACATGGCCAAATTGATACAACAGAATTTTCTTTCCACAGAAAGAGCATGAAGGAGCAGAAAAAGAAACTGACATTTTCTATTAGGAAAAGAAGAACAAAGAAAAAAAAATAGTATGCTTGTCCACTTGTATAACGGTGCTTTTGTGGGAACAATATGACAAAGTGATTTTTAAATAAAATTGTTTTAAAAACAGGAATAATAGAAAAAAATATATTTTTTACAGTGACCATAATTTTATATTGACTAAAATACATATGAGCTACGCCACATATTTATTAATTTATTTATTTTAAATTCTCTACCTATAAATCTTGCCATTTATTTATAATCTTTCTGATTAATATTGTGTGATATTGTCACATAATATTATCCAGGAAACCTAGTGAATCTGTTCTTTTGGAAAATAGATGTAATGTTATAAGACTGGGAGAAAGCCCCAATTAATGTTAAACATCATACACATAGAACATTCACAAGCATCCATTTTACACACACAGACACACCTAAACACACACGCACACCTTCAGGCTCCAACTGGTGTGAAGGCAGGGAAGAGAAGGCATCCTTGCCTTTCTTCCTGCCAGGGAGAGCTGTAAACGGGAATGGGATTCCCATCCCCTGGAGCCTGCTACTAATCCACAACAGGCCCACTGCTGGATTACTGGGGACATCAGCTGACATGCCAGCTAGTGCACACACGCACACATGCAGGGGTGCAAACCCATGTGCGCACTCACCTACACAGACACACTAACAGACACACATCAGTGCATGAACACACATGTGCCAACCATGCAATATGTACAACATACACTCGCATGCATAGACAGTGGTACATGTACACACACAATCAAGACCTGGAATGCAGCTCATGGCTTTAATACATTGGCAGGACAATATAGAGATTGCCATATTTCTGCAGTCAGGAATTGGCAGTAATGGCTAAGTCTGTCCTCTATTGTCCCTGCTGGTCTGGTTGTGCATTTATGTATACGCTTGTGGAGTCCCCCACCTTGTAATTATACACATCAATCCTACATTAGGCATGGTCATATGCAGTGTGAGTCCTGGGACTATTTTTGAACAAAGCAGAATTTGAAAACTATGATTTTGAAATAGTAATTCACCAGATATATATTTAGTGTCTCCTGTCCTCACCACCAGAGAGAGAAATTTGAACTATCCAAGTAATTGCATCTGGAAATCAAATTTAGAAGCTTGGTCAGGGACAAAATTTATTGTTAGTGGTCAGTAACTCATTGTGCTTATAACAATCATGCAGGAAAAATATGTATAACCACAATTAAACAATATAGCCCTGCTTCACCACTTCATGAAAGAGAACTTGACAAATAGTTCAGCAATTTAAGAATAACCTTCCTCCATGTAAATTTGCAAAGAATTTGGGGATTTCATCATATGTAGTAATAATGTGAGCTGTAGGACTTTGGGTTACCCTGCATTAAAAACACACATGCTTCTTAAGCATAAATTAATGCACATGCTCAGGAACACTTCAGAAAGTCACTGAACACAGGCTATCACTCATTTAAGAAGGTCTAAGGCGGAGTGGGTGAATTTTAGTCTAATGAATCATGATTTAACTTAGTTTGAGGATTTTGGGCTGATTATGCATTCCTTTGAGATAAAGATCAGAGGAATCATTTGGGTTGTTTTCATGACACAATTCAAAAGCCAGTCCCCGTGATCATATAGGGGTGCATTCATGAACATGGATGCCTTGCGCTTCTGTGAAGGCACCATTAATGATGGACATTATATACGTTTTCGAGCAATGTGTGCGTAAAGACGACATCTTTTTCAGGGAAGGCCTTGCTTATTTCACGATGCCAAACCACAATGCTCCATCATTTCAACTGCATGACTGAGTAGTAAAAGAGTCCAGGTGCCAAACTGGCCTTCCTGTGGTTCAGGCCTTTCACTTATTGAAAACTGTTTTTGCATTATAAAGCAAAAACACAACAAAGGGTAATTTGAGCTTGTCTGTCATATCTACAGTTAATACAATGATAAGCTGCTTGCCAAAATTGATGTAATACAGTATAAAATGGCAGCATTCAACCACAAGTTTCCGATAAATTATAGTTATAAATCCACATACATATATCATCTATCGAAGTCATCATACATGCTGAAGCTTTGCATGATGCTTTATTTTACCATGATTTACTGTTTATATTTTTATATCATATTTTAAGTCAAATCATATTAACAGTAAGAGGTCAAACAGTATTTGTTGCATCAAAAGAAGCATGAAGTGAGGATACACAATGAGAGAACTGCTAGAAATTATAAGCTCCAACATAGAAATCAGCTGTAATGCATTTCAGTGTAGGCAGGTAAATCTCAGCCACTGATTAGGTCAAGCGTGGTGGCAGTATTTGTGGTAAACACTGTTCCGCTCTGGGGGCTAAACGTTTGTGTCAGTAAAGAATAATTACACCTTTCGACACTGTATCTATCATGTTAATCTCAGTCCACAGCAGTCACTTTATTTTCTCATTTGTTTAATAGCTCACTAGCAGCTTTATTGTTTCAAAGTGCTCAATAGTAAACCTGTAAATTCTCTGTTCAACATTTGCCCCTGTGGCATTGTGGTTCACCAGCTCTGAATGCTGAAATAAAGCAAACAGTCATTGATCTGCAATCAAAGATCCAGAACAGGAGGTCATTTACATGTGGGGAAGGGGACCATTAGGGACTTTGCTGCAAGGCATGTGTGGAGTGAAATTTATTTAGCAGTGACTTACTGACACTATTGATTTACCTACATTAGGTACATGTGGGGAAAAAAAAGACTATTACTCTACTACTAATACTACTAAGGTGTTTCAAAATATCCCATAGCAGTTCTAGATGCTGTCTAAGGGTGTCTTGCTAATTAGAAATAGATGTGCATGTGTGTTGTGTAGAACAAAGCCAAGTTAATTATCTAGGGACAAATGGAGAGACAAGCTTTATACCGTGGGCCTTGATATGAGGAAAAGGAATTAGATAGGAAGCAAATGGCTCTCGAAAATTAGGCACAACCACTTATTGGCAGTTGGTCAAGTTTGCAACTGTCCCAGGAGTCCTGAGTGCTTATGCAATGTGTTGCAGCTTCTGTTAAAATTTGATGATTAAATGGGCAAATACTTCCTAGATTTGTAGACTGAGAGCAGGGCCTGTTTATTTTATTTATTCATAGCGTGAATATGAATAATTTAATGGTCAGCAGTTTTTCTTTGAGGAGACTCATTATTGTATGTGGCAGGCTAAAGGTTTGCGATTTTCACATTTGGCACTTTCCCACTGTATTGACAGCTGCCAGCTTGTGTTAGGGTGTCTGGGTTTCCTTAAAAAGAAGCAAATCACCAGAGAAGCTGGTAAAAGAGGCATAATCTAATCTGATACATTATCTATCTATCTATCTATCTATCTATCTATCTATCTATCTATCTATCTATCTATCTATCTATCTATCTATCTATCTATCTATCTATCTATCTATCTATCTATTATCTATCTATATATCTCATATACACACATCAGATGGAGATCTAAAATTCTATCTAGACCACCTGAGCACAGGAGAGTTGCTGTAGCTTAGCTATGCTTAAAATTTAATCCTCTTCTTTAGAAGCATGTTTCTTAGAAAGTAGACACCTCAGAGAATGCTTAAATAAATTGTACATAAATTATACAAAGATGTTTGACATCCAGATGCATTACATAAATAAATTATTATTTTTTTTTTTATACCTAAGGAAGCACAACATGTTTTCAACCCAACGGCATCTCCAAATTACATATGGTATCCACTGAAATCTGCGCTTTGATGCATCAGCATTATGGTACACCTAGCAATAATGATCCATACTCCAAAAATATTGTTGTGATTAAACTTTTCATTGTGTCTTGTATATGGAATTACTAGCTTGATGAACGATCGTGTACCCCTCCTTACAGAGGCTGGATGGGTAGGAATGGAATACATTACATTTAGACATTTGTCAGACAGGAGACCATAGTTTCCGTTTGTTTTGGGAGCTTTATCTTTTAAACTTTGTTTTGCTTGGTTTTCACTCTCTAATTTATTTCATTTTCACCCACTTTTTACTTCCACTTTTACTTGTTACTAATTCAGACTATAAAGTATTTGGTTATGTTTAATCACTGAAAACATACTTGGTTAGGTATAGAAATAGTTGTGGTTTGTGATAGAATACAGCTCTTCACAGCTGTCTCTGTATGTTGAAAAATTACTCCTATTCAGTGTGTTTAAATTTCGCATCAAGAAGTCCTTTTCAAGTATTGGTGTGAGTGTTACAGAGAAATCTGACTTTTCTTTAAGCCTAGTATGTCAGACACAAAGTAAACACTAAATAAACTTTGGCTGTACAAATCGTTATAAATATTAAATTATAACTGGGATGATGTTTCCATTTACCAACTCATCATATTCAAATAGTATGACCATATATTCTCAAGTAATTATTACTTCACACACTGGTGGAATGGCAAACATATAACAAAGATACAATGGTATTGTACTACTTTGTCTACTGTTGTTCATCTGACCAGTATGTGTTTGGACTATGGGGGAAACTTAATGGAATCTATAAAAGAATACAAGGGGTGTAAGTTGGGTTTTGAGGTATAAAAAAAGACATGGATGAATCTGCATACCATAAGCTGTTCATCTAACAAAAAATATTTTTTTAGTGCATTATCATTTAAAATGTATAGTGTCTAACCTCACATGATGTCACATAGAAATTAATCTTAACAAACCGGTGGCTTTCTTGTTACAATTAGAACAAGCAATATAAGTGTGCCATTTGTGAAAACAGATTGGACAGACAGTAAGTGTAACAGTTTCCTTTGCCCTTTTTCCCCTCAATTTACAAGTGTCTACTCTCCTACACACAGCCAAGGTCAATTGAGTTCTCCAGTCTGTTATCAGTGTGGTTTTTGATGAAATAGAGCAGATAACAAAGTAGGGCTAGTCAGAAAAGATGGAATGAAACAAGAGATCAAGAGAAGCTGCTTTTCAAATAATTATGGAACTGTCTCCACATTGCAACATATTAATTTCTAACCTTCAAAGCTCCAATTCTGGCATTGATTAAACTTATCTCTGTTCATCAAAATTATGACCCAGTAACAATAATCCCTTCATGCCTTAATATGTCTTGGGATATTCTCATCTATGGATGTGTAAACTAGCCCAAAGGTTTTCTTAAAAGACCAAGAGTAGAGACACAGTAGGAACAGTTCACACTGTCAAAGTACATGTTTTCATTAAGCAGGAGAGGAAAAATCAGGACAGGACCTTTTTTTGTAAATCATGAAATCTGGAACACAGAGAGAGCAAGCCAGAGGAGAGAAAAAGTCACAAAATGCATCAGAAAATCTGCAGTGACTGAAACCCACTGAACAACAATTTGATTTGAGCTGTTAAATCTCAGCTGGCATCACAAAGATGGATTAACACTTGCATTAGTAAGATAAGTTGTTGTGAAGTCAAGTAACATTATCTTCACTTTACCTGTCTCTCTGTGAGTCTGCTCCACTTCACTTCACTCTCGTCTGTTTCACCATTACACACACAAGATGGGGACAGAAATGAAGCAAAGAAGATACTCATACACACACACACACACACAAATTGTGGGTGAAACATGGCAGAGAAGAGCAAAACAGCAGTAAAAACTTTTACTGAGCTGAAATGAGTCAGGCGCACACAGAAAACAGTAGTCTTAGTCTTGACTAGGTTAAAAATAATGTGTTTTTAATTTAGAGAAACCTTATTACTGATTGCTAGCTCTGAAAAGTTAGCCCCATCCCCCTAAGTTGACTGGATTGATTCTGCTAATTTCAGTCACTGAACCTAATTTTGGGGCATTTTTAATGAAATGATGTGATAAATAGTATGACCTGCTTGTGAGGCAGAAGAAGTCTGCATCAGTGTTTGCGAATGAAATGTCCAAACAAAGTCAGATCCCTCTGAAGCAAACCAAACTCAGACCACCTGTGTCCACAAAGAACACAACACTGCAAATGCTACAATGCACAGAAAGCTATAGTTTTGCTCCATTTTCAAGTTCAGTAAAATGTGATGGCCTTTATTAAGGAAGGCACCACAGAACAGAAAAAAGTAAAAAACAAAGAAATAATAAATACATGAAAATTATGTTTTTTCTTGATCGCTTTGGCACAGTTCTCAGATCAGGAAAGTCATTCTCACCACTCTTAATGCAGTTCTTAAATGAGTAACGCATTTCCCCACCCACATCAGCTGTTCTCATTGTTTTTGTGCACACTGTTATTGTTTCTATGCATACTTCACTACTAAAGACATTTGTCACTGTGTTGATGCACTTTTTATCTGAATCTCACAACTCATCAAAACAGTTTTTACTTTTGTCTGTCAGAACTCCAGATCTCTCACTTTCCTTAATACTGTCCAGCATTGCATTAGTGTTTTCGATCAAATATGTATGAAAGAACAAGGCCAGTCACACACTGTCAGTGGTAATAGTGAAACTGCCCTTCAGTTGAAAGCAAATATGAAGAACACATGTTCTCAGAAGAGGTTTAGTTGAAACAAAC
>VVAS01119470.1:0-11987 GCA_015103295.1 Ptychochromis oligacanthus
TTTGTTTTTTTTTTTTTTTTTTTTGGTTAATATTCATACTTTTTTTTTTTTTTTCTCTTTTACAAATAAAAAAATCTGTCCAACATGAAGTTAGATGGACACATGCGCATTATCAGCTAACCAAATTAACAGTCAGCAGCTCAGTCTAAGCTGGGAAAGAGTTCATAAAAATACTTATGTGCATTAGCAGTAGGTTATAATTTAATCTGTAAATTGATTAAATAATAATGAAAAATGAGCTGAGCCAGGATGAAAAAAAAGGGCCTCTGAACCGAAATACTCAGGGATGATCACTGTGGGATCGCTTTGTCTTTTTAATGGATTTTATGAAGCGTCCCCAGAGGGTACAAACGCAACAGGCTGCAGGAAACTGCTTTCAGTTGTTTCAGTGATCAGAGTAAAATCCCTGCATGATTAATATCCAACGCCTATAAAATAACTTTCTCAATAGTTTATGGAGAGCAAATTAAATTAATAGTAGTTTGGCTTAAATCAAAGTCTATCACATAAAACTGTTCCATTAAGGGGTCTATTAGACCAAATAAATGAATTAACAAATAATAAAAATAAAACACACACACACCGGTGTCTGCCTGGAACCAGACCAAGAAAGTAATATTAAATGTCTCCGTTTGGTTCTTCAGTTCTCACCAAAGTTCCGCAGTCAACTTCCTCACCTGCCCATATAATCTGCACTATTGTGGCAAATGGACCACAGTTAGTCTTAACTAAACCAAGTATGACATATGATGCACCTCCACAGGTCTAAATATCTTCACCTGACTCCACAACAGGAGTCAGATTTGACTTTCTTTCTCATTCTAGCCTCAAACTGGCAGCTTTAACCACCACAAGTAATTGTTATTCTAAAGCCATTCGGCATTAAACTTGCATCCTCCCAGTAAGTCCATAGACTAAAAAGCAGGCTTATTAGCAAGCTTTTTCTTCATCATCTTCAGGGTTTCTGCCCTGGAGATGATAGATGATGGATGAGGGAGTTTAGCCTGAGAGTACACTACACTCCGGCTAAACTGAGTGTCCTGTAAGACCTAAACTGACCGCCAGCTGGGTAAAAGCAGCAAAGAATTTTGTGTTTTTGACTTGTTTTTTTTTTGGACATAAGTTACAACTGTTAATTTAGCTGATGTATGGTATTAATGTACTGTTACCATTAACCATTTTTACACATATTAAAACAGCCTTAAAGTGTTCCTCAGCTCATGTCTGTCCACTTACGTTCCGTAATTACTGTAGGTTAAAACATTCATCGCTGCATCTGAACAAAGCTAACTAATACAGGACTCTCCTGCTGGTTCAGCTTTCTATATTAAAGTGTGGATTAGCACAGCTGTAATGATGCAGTCACACTGCATGATCTGAATGTGCAGACCGTGCAAAAATAGCAGCATTGTGTGGTAAAAAGTCTCACGCTGATGTGACTAGAAACAATTTAAGACCCATTTAAATTGAATTTAAGACAATTTAACAATTTTAAAGGCCTAAATGTGCTCTTTTAAGAACCCACACCACCCTGTTTTAACATTCAGAGTAGAGAAAATGTCTAAATCTAACCTTTACTCCACTACCAAGGGTTTTTCAGAGCCCATGGTGTGATTTTTTTTAGCTCTCTAAATGCAAAAGATTCATCCTTTGGGGCGCAGATATGTGGTCGGCACATTATGAAGTTTGCACATCTTTAAAGCTCTCTTTCCAGTCTCTTTGACTGGAGGTTGTTGGAGTTCTTGTTGATTTTGGGTCGTTGTTTATGCTAATTCATCTTCTGACATTTTATTTAAAAAGCATCTGAAAAGTCTTAACTTAGAAAGACGTCTGGTCAGCAGTTGTCAGTCTGGACCACTGCTGGACGGACAGGCTGTCATCATCATTATTTGGCAGCATAAAAATATTTTGGCACAGAATCTCTCCAGTCTGCAGAAATGGTGTCTGTAGAGGTTATGAGTCGGTGAAGTGGAGGTCCAAAACTCAAATGATGTTTTACTCAAACATCCTGGGAATATTCCCACCCCGAATCTTTTCTGCCCAGCTGTTTAGCTAACCTGAGTGTGAGGTGAATATCCTTTCCCCCGAATTTCTCTGACACTTATTTACTTAACAGCGTCCCAGCCTGTTGGGAAACTGTTGCTGTTGTTGCTGGTGCGGTTGTTGTTGCTGGTGCCAAATCAATTTCAGCTGCAGCCAAGTCCGCTGTCAGACGGTCGGCGTGCCAGCCGTGACAAAGAGCAGTTGGCTGGAGGAGTGGCAGCGAGCGGGCCAGCACTGCTGAGGGAGGAAACACTGCGACAGCATCCCAGAAGGACACCAGCGATGCTGTGACTGCAGCACACTTTACACAGGATGTTCATTTAGACAGAAACAGCTTTTCAGAAGCTGACGAGGGCAGAATAAGGTCAAGATGAGGAAGAGATGAAACATTTTCAACATGGTTTAGATTTGTCATGTTTAACAAGCAATAAGTAAAATTTAGATTCTTTCCTGCCATATTCAGAAGAACATAACTGCCATATATCTCCAGAGGGTTGATGAGGCTTTTGATCAATATCCATGACTCACTGACTCAAGGCAGTTCGGGCTTTTGAAACTCAGTTGAAGTAACTTTAGGACATTGAGCCCCCCCATCTATGGTCAAATTAACCTTCTAAAAAGCACTGGGACAAAACACAGGCCGCTGCATTTCATTACTGTATAATAATTTCACCCTGACCTATAGTGCAAAACACACATCAGTGTCACCAGGACTCACAGCTGTCCTTTATCCCAGCATCAACATTGGACCACTAAAATACACAAAACGGCCACAAAGAGAGGCAAAACCTCCAAAACAAGAATCAAAAACAAAGTAAAGAAAATCAGAAACAAAATGAACCCAAATAGATGGGAAGTGACCAAGTTAAGAAGAAAAATGTCCCAACTGCAAAACAATTAAAAAAAAAAAAGACAGACCAAAATAAACACAAAGACAAGCCAAACAGTGAAAATGAGACACAAAACTAACAAAATAAGAAGCATAATGAGCACAGAGACATGCAAAACAATGAAAATCTGAGATCTGAAATTCCCAAAAAGAGGAAAAAACTGGATAACAAAACAAACAAAAACTGGACCCCAAACGGCTATACAGAGAGGCACAATGATCCACATGAGACCCAAAGTGACACCAAAGTAATAAAAAATAAACAGCAATGCAATAAAAGTGAGAAAAACAAACAAACAAACAAACAAAAAAAAGACAAAATCACACACCAGACACAAAAGACTTGCATGTTTTTTGGTGATTTTGTTTGGATATGATGTGCTTCCATATTGGAATTGAAAAGTGTTAATTTTCTACTTAAAGGTGATGTGAAAATCATGAAGGGGCGGGGACCTGGTGAGACTCATTTCAGTGGAGGAAACTGGTGAACTTTTTCAATCTGGACCAAACCGGTGGACCAGCTGAAGACTGACCGGCACTGCAAACCTACATGAGTTACCTGATGGGACCAAATTATGCAAATAAATAAAGGAGGAGGTCCAGATGGCGTTGCTCTGAAGGAAATGTGTGACCTTGCAGTCCATTAGCTGAAATTAAATGAACTTAATCTGATGTTCAGTTTGACTGTCAGTAACCAAATCTCACAGTCTCACATGAAGCCAAAGTTTCAGCACTTTTTCTTTTCTGCATTCATTTCATTCAGACAAAACCTCTCAAACACTATTTACACATATACAAAATGTTATATTAAAGATTATTAACTCAATAGCACTTAGAGAGAAAAGCATATGCACACTTCAGAAATAACCCAAACTGGAATATCGGTCCAGTTGGAAAAGAAGCATCTGGCTAAAGTGATATTATGCAGGTGAGCAGAATTTTCCTCAGCAGTTCCTCATCTCATTTTGCAACCAGTCTCACCTAAATGCAGTTTAATTTGTTGCCCAGTGAATGAGAGGAACAGCTGACCTGGTTGGACTAGCCAATAGACTAGTTAGTCACCCAGTTGGCGCACCGCTCTTCTGCTTTCATGCCCACCACTTCTTCTAGACTTCATGCAGCTAGAGCTTGTCAGGTAAGCTTTTGATTTTTATGGATCTGTTGTAAGAACTCTTTGTTCACACCTCATAATGCAATACTCACTGATAAAACCAGTGGACAAGCAAAAGATTTAACCTTATTTTAAAGTTAATAGTTACATAATGTGATATTTTATTATTCCTACATGTTTACAGTTTTTTGATTTACGTTTAAATTAGGTAATGAAAGTGGAAATTTTCTGCTTATGCTTATTTCTTATCATACATACACTGTTCCAAAAGTGGATGTTAAAGCGAAGTTTCAGACAATGAGGTCAGTGTATGTAAAAGCAATCCCTGTGAGCCAAATGTTTAGGTTTCAGACCGCTCTAAAGATCTTGGATTTGTATGAAGTCATAGGGTAAAGCTGTGAGGACACTAAAGATTCCAGACACATGCTTTTCAAATCTTCAAACCTGTTTGCGAGGAGCTGCCAATCAGAAAAAAATGTTATCTTAAAGGGAGGGTGGCCTTAAAGGGGAGGGGCTAAAACAGCTTGTTTCAGACAGGTGATGAATGTAGAACCCCTGTAATTTATTTCCTGTTTTTGTTTTTCAATCCTTTCTAAACTCAGATGTCTCGTAGTGAAACAGCGGCGGTGAACCAAGGCGCCCTGAAGTCTGCCTATCTTGTCACAGTCAGCAGAGCGTGTTTAATGCAAAGTTAAAGGTAGGTCAGAGATGATACCGCAGGTGTATGGATATGTGTGGAAGTGTTGAGAAATAATTTTCATTTTGGTCCCTTTCCAGGGTTCTGTTAGGGGGGAGAACGACGATTTCGCCCTTGGTCTGCGAGCGCGGCGTGAAGGGCCCCTGTGAACGGCCCCGTTAAAGTATGTGACACGACAGTGTTTAGAGTCGAGGCGGAGCTCGAGACGAGTTATTATCCACACAAAGTCTCTTGTACAAGGGCACGACACCGAACAGTGAAATTATAATGATGACAAACGGCAGCAGGACCAGCATGCATCTCTGATGAGCAGAGAGAGATGAGGAGACGGGAAGAAAAAGGAGATATATGAAGAGTGGGGCGAGGTGAGGGAAGTAGCTGAAGAGTTTAGTTTTAGGATGTGACCTACAAACATCCTGGAGGTGTAAAAATATTGGTTTGGAAGGAACAGAGAAGCAAAGATGAGGATGACAGGAAGGGAAAAATTAGATGAGTGATATGCGACCCAACTAGAAGAGATATGGAGATAAGCAACAACAAAAGGCAAAAAGGAACAAAATGTAGGAAGTCAGAGAAACAAAATGAATAATCAGAATCAAATAAATGGAAAGAAAGGAGGGAGTTTAGGCAAAACAGAAGGAAATGGGAAAAAGTAATGGAGGAGAGGAGGACAGAGCGGGGTTTCATAGATGAGAAAAAGAAAAAGGAAAGCTAAAGTAATGAGAAAATATAGCCACAAGCGGCAATAACGGAGGCCCGAGCAGATGGCAAACATTTGAACTTAGTGTTTACTGACCTCAGTGAGCATCTGATGCCACACACGTGTGTTACTAGACTGTTTGCAAGTACGACCTGACCAGCTCAGGATTTGAACCCTGGGCCTCATCTGGAAATTGTACCCTTATCTGGAAGACAAGGTGACTTATTGACTGCACCTCTGGAGAAGCTTTTTCCCACAGACACATTCTCATAGGGAGCTGCAGCAATAACATCCAAAATACCTGGGGTATTTTTGTCCATTCAAACTTAAAAAGCTTACAAAGATTAAAAATGTGTATAACAAAGATCTGAAGGGATCACACATGATTCTGCTAGATTTGCCTGTGTTGTCCATTGTTCAGTGAAATGTAAAATTTCAAATCTGAACAACATATAAAACAACAATGTTGTATCCAAAGAATGTCTGTGTTAGTTTGGAGACACTGTAGATAAAAATATTAACTGAATACTAAAGGAAAAGGATGAGGGTAAGGAGGGGTGAGATAGGAGGAGGATATTTAGGATAGAAATGAAGTGGAAACGAGGATGGAAGGAGAAAGGAAAAAAAGAAAAGAAATAAATAAAGAGCCCTTCAGGTTATCACTGTGGTTAAAAAACAAAACAAAACAAAACAACAGTGGGCCTAATGCTGATCCTTGAGGATCAACCATCATCAAGTTGGAAAAGAAACCTGGAGAATGAAGAAGGATAAATTGGCCAAAAAGTAAATGAAAGGAAGGAAATGAAAATGAAGAATCAGACAGATGGTAAAACCAACTGTCCAGAAATTGACGAGGATCATCTTCTTTATCGAGTGAATGAAAGGATTGTGGATGTTGAAGAGAATCCAATTGAGGGCCGAGTGCTGAATGTGAAGACAAGGTGTGTGAAGGTCTTACCATTGTGGTGAGGATGTACTTATAGAAGGCCGACGTCATCCCCAGCTCATTCGCCTGAGGCAGAAAAGCAAAAGAAAAGTGCTGTGACACAGAAGCTACACGCCACTAAACCTACTCTGTAGATACATGTCACAGTTTATTTAAAAAGGAACCATCTGCTCCACCCTACAAACTCATTTGTCCTAAATTGGAGACAGCTATGTGACAGAATATGTAGCTGTGTTCCTGCTTCTTTAAAAACAGCCTGGAAATTGCAGTTATACAACTACAGGATCTGTCAGCGATAAAAGACTTTTCAGGGAGATGATAATAACGATAATGTGCTCTCATTCTGCAAACTGCAGGTGAAAAGACATTTAAACTGGGCTAAATTTGGCTAAAAATAAAACATTCTGCAGAAGACTGAAATATAATTGGGGTCACTTGGGTAGTTATATCTTAACATTTTTTTTTTTGATGTATGCACATGGGAGTACAGGGGGTTTCATATAGTCCAACCATATATCAGAAAAATTGCATTCCTATATAGTTTAAAATGTAATTCTCATACATTTTGAGAAAAAGATGTTTTCTGCCAACAAAATATGTTAAAATTTAAAACAGACCACATGAGGAGGCAGGCAGGGTGCTGAAGGTACAGGGTGCAACAAACTCATGAGAGTTATGTTTGTATAATTTTTTCTGTCTCTTTCATCTTCCCTCGCTCACTGTGAACTGACTTAACTGAACTGACACTGACTTACAGGTTCAAATCACTTCAGTAGGTCCAGGAGAAAATGTGCTTCCTACTAAATGTACTTTAAAAGCGTAATGCTATTATAGGAAGGCCATAAAGTCGAGCTCAGTCACAAGTCAGATCTGAAGATCAGCTGATCTCAGGGCCAGCCCACAACAGCTGATGGCTCAGCTGATACCCTTCTATACATTCTGGACACAGGCCACAGTATTTAAGCTGCAAGGTGCTTTGCAACCCACCTCCAGCCCAGGTCCTCCTCTTTATCCTGTCTCTGTCTTAATCAGTGTCAAATCTGTTATCAGTTATGTTTGGTCTTTCTCTGGCCTTAAATATAAATTACTGCAGATGGAAATAACAATCTCCTTTTACTGTGGCCCTGACTGGCTGCATGGAAATGTAGTTTTTAGGGGACAGACACTTCTACTGTCAGTCACTGTTTTGTTAGCATTACTATTTCAGCATTTTTCATCATAATGTAACATCATTCAGAATCTGGCAGAAGAGGTCTCCCAGTACAAAAGTTGACAGGTAGTAGGGAATTAAACTGGCATCCTCACATTGGAGAGCCTGCAGCTTTGGTTGTTAATCCATTAACCTTCTGCACACTGTCAGCTTATGTCTCCTTCAGTCTGCCTGCAGAACATGAACTTAAAAAAGTCATGACTGAGTTTACTGAATAATTTTGTCTTGTATTTGAAACTCCTTGCACCCCCAAGGTTACTGATCTGAGAGGGAAGCTGCAACCTGCCAAACGCTGGTAGATTTAGCTGGTGCCTTTAAAGTCTGTCGACTTTTCTGGCCAGTTTGGCAGGAAACCAGCCCAGTGTGTCTGAAGGTCCTGTTCTACCCTGTAAACACCTCAGAAGAAGAAACACTCAAACTAAACAAGAAATAGAGATGTTAGAGACAGATCAACAGAGGAGCAAGACTGAAGAGTTCACAAACAAATTTAATAACACAAAGGCTGCAAACTGGATTTCAAGTTCTGCTATGTTGTTTTCAGCCCAATAATCAGACTCTGATCCTGTGGGGAATAAAAGATATGTGAAATTCAGATCTTCAGATTTGAACTCGTTGGATCTTTTATATGTATAGGCATTGCAGCCTCATGTTTTAGCCTGGCACATTATACAGTTTATTATGAATGCAGCAAACTGCATTTGCATCTGATTATACTTGTACATGTTCTTGGGGGGAAAACAAACAAACAAACAAAAAAAAAACTATGGTTATTTTATCGTGTGAGGGTTAACTTCTTTTAAATATCTCTCTGATCACATCCCTTGATGCAGAAGACACATGTCCAGCTCGTCCCACTGCTTCCCGACTGTTTCGTCAGGTGAACAAACAAAAGCCTGTCAGAAGATCTCAGCACTGCGAAGTTATAAATGTGCTAATTTCACTTAATTTTAAAATTAAAAAGTAAGACTGTTAATGCTATTATAATATCATATACATTCCAGTATTTTCTTTTTCACAACATCTTCTTCACGTGATTAAAGAGAGCAGTTTTAATATATTTTCATGCTTACTTCTACTTTTTGTTCCAGAACTGGACATTTCAGGAATGTCTCCATGATTTATCCATCATACAGTCATTACTTACAGGTATTATGAGCATTTGGATGTGGACACTAGCATGGAGAAAAACCAAGGCTTCTGCTGCTACTGCTGCTAGCACTGCTAAGCATGTTGATTCTTACTGAGACTCATACTGAGCATTAGTTAAATCATAAAAGCACCCGAAGTCTAACATAAAAAAAATCTGTTGTTCTTTATTCTTCTTGTTTAACCTGCACTTAGAGTGACTTTGCACTGCAGCTCTCATTAAGCTTTGGCTCATGTTACCAAGTGTAATGCTGCCAAGTCAGTGAATTTACTGCTGGTTTCACATGAGCCTATTTTGGAAACATAACATCATTTTTTGGCTTCCTACAAAGCTGGCTGTAATTATTCATTGAAATTTACTCTAAAATGGATCAAATATTTCATTTCAAACTTTATATTCCCATTGTGTTAAATCCGCACTGTAGATAAACAGACAATCCTGGATTCCTTTTGATTCTGCAGAAAAAAAGTAAAGCAGTGCAGGTTTGAAGAAGGGGAACAGCATCAGAAATAAGAAAGTTTAACAGAGAGCTGATGCAAACAGCTTGATCAGTGGCTGTGCTGACCTTTCTGAGGATGTGGTATGAGATGGAGGCGTTGGCGTCAATAATGATGGTGGCCACTTTGTCATCACGTATCTCCTTCAGCAGGGGGGTGGGGTCCAGGCTGTCGTCCAGCATCCGCACCGACAGCGTCTCCCTGGAGATGAGGAAGCGGCGGACCAGCTCCTCCAATCGCAGCAGGCCTAAAAGGCAGGAATGGAGTGTGAGTCACACACCTATCTAACCAATCATGGATTATGGTTGGGTTCACAATGAGCTACATTTGGCTGTGAAAGTTTTCAGATGTCCAGGTGCCGGGTACAGCAATAAAACTCTTCATCCAAAGTGGTTTTAAGTGCCTAATGTGCAGCTGAAAAAGAGACAAGAGTCTATAAATGATCCTCGCCTGAGTGTTTAGCTTGTTTGCTTGTAAAATTATTGCTCTGACTTGTTAAAAAAAGGTTCCAGAAATTGATGGGACTCAGAATCATTAGAGAGACAAATAACTGCTGCTGCTCTACAGACTTCCAGGCCTAAAAGGAAGCGATAAACAGCCTGGGATAAAGGTGATTATGCTGAAAGTCCATTAATTTTCTCCTCTGAGAATGAATATGGACCCACGAGTCCATACAGATGAGACGGGATTTAGTTATTAGTATTTTTATTAAATCAAAAACAATTTCTGATGCTCTGTATGGTTATTTTTCTCCATTACATTCACTACTTGTATTTGTATATTGCTGGGATTCAAATGTCATTCCCGCACCTGAGGACCTCCCAGGTAAAAACATGATATACTGCAGGTGAGAATTCATCTGCATTCAAAATACAATGTAGATGAATCCTCTTGATTGGTGTATTTGGTTGTATTGGAAACAGATGCAGGAGTTTTTCTTCTTCTGCGTCTTGTTTCTTTAAAACCTGCACATGACAACCTCTGACCTTAGGCCCTCAGTTTCAATAAAGAAATCTTCCCCAAAAAATTAATAGGTGGAAAAATAGTAGAAACCTTAGAAAGAAGAGGGTTCTGTCTTTCAAAATTGACTAACATATTGCAGATAAAAAAAGAGCAAATTCTACTTTTTGTTTCTCTTTGTCTTTGTCAAGTGAAAGTTACTATAGCAGGACTTCAGACTCTGAAGCTTGTCCAGCTTACACATTCTGTGGTGGGACTGCACTTTTGCATTCATGTTTTTTCTGCTCCTTTTAAACACAGCCAAAGTTTCAAATAATAAGGTCAGTGTTTGCACAAGTAATCCCTGTGAGCCAAAACTTCATGCTGCAGGCTAGTCAGAACACAGTTTAATGCAGTTTTTTTTCTACTCTTGGATCTGTATGATGTCATACAGCACGGATATCGCTAATATGGTCATCTTAGGCTCACAGCTCTGGCAGTGAGCACAGAAGCCCCACCCACCTGCTGTTCAAATCTTCTGTTTATGATGAGAAGCCAATCAGAGGAAAGCTGGCTTAAAGGAGAAGGGATAACAGCTGGTTTCAGACAGAAGATGAACTGACAGGCTGCACCAAGGCCCAGTATGAGATAAATAAGGATTATTTTAAACTGTGAATCATGCAAAGCTGCTCTAGTAGTGTTCAAGAATATAAAATATGGAGCTGGAAGTGTGCAGAATAGGTCCACTTTTAACAATGATGCAAAATGTCTTAGGTTGTGTCTTCTCAATTGTGAGAATTTCTTCTTAGCTCGTTAATATTCATCAAACTGTTATTACCTTGGTAAATTTAAAGATACTTTGGTACCAGTCAGCGAAAAATAGATATTTAGTGTTTGAAAGAAAATGGTCACAGAACATCCATCCATCCATCCATCTTATTCCACTTATTCAATTCAGGGTCGTGGTTGGGCTGGAGCCTATTGCAGCTGTCAGTGCAAAAGGCGGAGTGCACCCTGGACAACCCCTCAAAGTGATCTGACAAGCTCATATACAGACATCAGGAGATGTATACAGAATTTAAGCTGAGAGTTTCAGCTAACATGCTGTCACAATGTTCACATCCTGAAATGTTACCTTGTTAAACTGTGACAGCTGCATATCAGCACAGTTTCAGTACCACAGGAAAAAAGAAATTAGTAATACAATTAATTTAAGAGGCAAGTAAAAAGACTGAAAAGGAATTTAAGAATGTAGTATTATTACTTAATGAGTACTTCCTGAGTAACTCTTAGAAAAGGCTGCTGCACTTGCATCACCTCAATTTTAGCATTCAGAGACGGTCGGTCTCCGTCTCATTACCTCCTCTGTCCCTGACAGAAGCAGCAGGCGTGTCTCGACTAATCGACGCCATAAAGCGTTCATCACGGCCCCGCTGAGTTTAACTGGCCGACAGCACTGCTCAGGACAACAATACAGGCCCTTTAAATGCTGCTGTTAACGGGCCGAGGCTATGGCTAAAGACTGAGAGATGTTAGAACAGAGAGCCAGGGCAGTTCAATTGGGTGGAAAAAGTAGAGGCAGAATGATGTGGGAAGGTGGAGGGAAAAAGAGAAGGAGCAGGAGGCAGTGGAGGAAAAGACAGAAAGTAAGGGAAAGGAAGGAGAGAAGACTATAAGGAAAGGAAAGGAAAGGTGAAGGAAGGCAAAGGAAGAGAGGAGACAAGAGCATATAGGAAAAAAAAGCAAGGAAGGAGGAAACAGAAAGACGGTAAGAGAAAACTGGGGGCTTCAGGGAAGGAAAAAGTGGA